>JARSSU010034505.1:0-14091 GCA_029619165.1 Eurosta solidaginis
GCCTTTGTTTTATTATTGTTGTCGGCAACTAAAAGCAAATGAAAACCCAAAATCAAAATCGGCTGATGTCAAAGTATTCGCTGTGCGGTATATTTCTATTCACTGTCTTCGCTTTTCGATTCGTATGCTTGTGCTTGCTTGCATTACTCGTTACTTGATTTTGGCAACCAAAAGCAAAAACAAAATTGTGTGATGTAATCGTGTTCGCTGCGCAATAAAGAAAAATTCCACATGTTATTTTACTTTCTTTGCACTACATGTAACTAAAATATTTATTCGTATTATTATTAAATTTTCTGTTGATGATCCCATCCTCGTCGCCACTGTAATAACCTACCAATTCAATAAATTATAAGTCAAAGGTTATTAGTATATTTGGTACTTTATTCATCAACGAGATGTTCACTGTTTGAATGTCTACAACCAACTAACTACTCCCTCATTCGGCCTGTATGGTATGGCTCTCGTTTCTCATTGTCAGTTCTCCACAGTTTAATAGAATACAGAGAGACGAACTAAATTTCTTTAAAATAAATGAGGAAAAATCATCAATGTCACTTTTTAAAGAAGATTGCAGAGCGGCGATGCATTAAATTACTTCTAATTAAGTAATGAACAAAGATCCAAAGTCGACCGTCTGGACAATATCAGCGTAATTATTGCTACACGTGGTGCTAGTGTCAGTTAAAAAATTTGATTTGAATTAATCAGCGAAAAGGTTAAGAGAATCTAATAAGCAATACGAGGCTTTATCAAAAAACGACATACAAGTAGGAATATTTGAGTAACCTTTTTGGAGCGTATATAAGTCCAAAAAGCTTTTGGGTTTACTTTCAACTCATCTTCATATCGAGTAATATACTGCTTATACAAAAATTTATATAGCGTATTAAAATTTGTCATATAATAAGTATATTTATCTTTATGAAAGCTATCTTTGGGTGCCTCATACAATTTAAAATGTTTATTCCTAAGATTTTTTAGCCTTTCTAAATTTTTTGTATACCATGGGAGTTTATGTATACGCGCTGGAAGTAAAGAAAGGTTATGAGAAAACATGTCGTGCGTGCTATGCAGAAAGGCATCATAGCACCCATCGACACTTTTTGAGCTAAAAACTAACTCCCAATCCAAGTTGGAAAGTTTAGAGAGTCAAAGTCAGCTTCGCGAAATTTAAAACTCACATTGGAGCCATCACTTCCACCAGGAATAAAATCAAGGAATTCTACGGAAAGAGAATGCGGGAATGGTGTTTATCAGTTTTTGAGATTGGGAGAGTTGATTCCGATATTTGAAATATTAAATTTTCGTCAACGAAAACGAGATCTAAAATATTATGTAACTGATTAAAAAACGAATTGATTTGAGTAAGATTAATACTAAAGAGGCTATCTATGAAGTTTATTTCATGGGAACTATTAACATTAGTTGGAGTTAGGATACCATTCTTAAGAAAATATGACCACGTTATTTTACTCAAATTAAAGTCACCCAAGATACAAAAATGACACTCTTCATTGCTTTCATATAAATTCGTACTGTTATTTATATGAGCAGCGTAGAAAGAATTAGGGCTGGCAGGTGGTATGTAAGGAGCACAAACAAATAATTTGCTGGAATTTCCATATATACACACACACGTTGATCAAGAAGAGAGTCGTCATCTTCCAGTTCAACAACAAGAGAGCGAAACTTTCGATTGACTACAATTAAAACCCCTCCACCTCTCAAGCAATTTGTTTTAATTGCGTCTCTATCTTTACGAAATGTAAAAAAAAATTTGGATCAAAAAACTCAGCATCAGCAAAATCATTATTTAGCCATGTCTCAACAATTACATAAACGTCATATTCGCGTCTCTGGTTTTAGTACGCATTCCCGAAATGTTTTGGTAATAAATAATTAAAAGATTTTTATTATGCTTATAACTAGAGTTTAAACTATGAGAGCGACTTCTCTTTTTGGTGGCGAAAAGGGCGTATAATAATGCCCGAAGACCATAAATTAGCATCAAAAAGGCAATCATAGAAAGCTGGAGAAACACCAAGTTTGAAAGTCACTCTCTCCAAGTCATCAAGAGATGTGCCACTTTTTACAAGCTTGTAACAAGATACATAATTGCTCGCAATCCCGAAATGATTGGCTACATAATCGGTGATACTTTCCGTTGTAACACATGGCTTAAATGAAGAAATATGCACCGACTTCTTTTTAGAAAACAACTTCCAACTCAGTAGACACATTTCGACCGACAACTACACCTCTGACTTTAATTTTCAAAGATACCGAAATCACATGATCAGCCCCTTTTAAACTAACATAACTATTAGAATTATGTGCAGAAATGTGAGTAGCTTGAACAGTAACTTCAGAGTACGAAGGAGTAGGTGAAGGTGAAGCGCAATTAACATTCTCAGCAGAACTGCATAATTACGCGGCAGAGGCAGTAGCTGCAGATGAAGCAGAAAGTGTATTTGGGTTTGCATTATTTGTTTATTTATTTATTTATTTATTTGTAGTCATACATGACGAGAGTGCACTTACAGACTAATGACAAAACTTTGGATTGTGCTTAGTATAAATAATAAATGTTAAGTGATCAATATAAATATTACACGATTATACAATTACAACATTAGTCAAAACTTACAAGTAGTGAAGCTATAAATTTGGCTTTAGAGCTAAATAAATCAGAGGTAAAAGAACCCGATGGAGTGTTAAGTTCCCTCAAAGCTCTATAGATAGGTGCATTGCTAGCATAAGTACTTCGGACTTGTTGTAAGGGAAAAAGATCGTTATTCCTAAGACAACGCTGCGGGATATGGAAAAATATACGTTCAAGTAAAATAGGGCAATATATTATACCATTTATAATGTCGAAACACTGTAGAGAGGGAGAGAATAGTTGTTCTGGAATTTAACGATTTCAGGTTGATTAATTTGCATCTGGCAATATATGGTGGAGGTGGGTCTATAAAATTTAATGAGCGTAGAGCATAGTGCAAAAACCCCTTTTGAACACGTTCAAGTCGTTTGATATGACAATCAAAATATGGTCTCCAAATGAAGACCGCATATTCAAGTTTGGAGCGAACAAGTGACGTATATAAGAGCTTCAGCGTATACGGATCACTAAAGTCCGAACTAAACCGACTAATGAAAGCAAGCATAGCATACGATTTTGCTATTGTGCTATTGATATGGCTCAAGAATGAAAACTTAGCATCGAAAATAACACCCAGGTCGGATATTTCATTCAGGGTGGATAGATTAGAGTTTCCAATGAAATAGGAGGTGGGAATAGAGGAACGAGACTTCGCAAACGACACATGGACACATTTACTAACATTAAGAAGAAGTCGATCTTTTCACACACAAAACAACGTTGTTTAAATCATTCTGAATTCTAGATGAATCAGACAGAGAACGAACAGAGGAATAAATTTTAAGATCGTCAGCGTATAGCAGAAAGTTGGAGAAGGTAAAACACTCACAAATATCATTAATAAAAATGATAAAGAGTAAGGGTCCCAGAATGCTACCTTGAGGCACACCAGAGGAGGCAATAAAGTTATAAAATGATAAATTGTCAACAACTACAATGCAGTGCCGAGAAGAAAGGTACGATTTTATCCAAGATAGAAAAGTAGAGTGAAAGCCCAGATGGGCCAACTTTTCAACTAAAAGTGTGTGACTCACTTTGTCAAAGGCCTTGGAAAAGTCAATATAAATAGTGTCAATTTGCAGGTGATCATTAAAAGCACATGTACCGAATTCAGAAAACACGGCAAGTTTGGTAACAGTGGAAGGACCAGACATGAAGCCATGTTGGTTGATAGAAATATCACTCTTGATGGAAAAAAACATCTTTTGCTTGACAATATATTCAAACAATTTAGATACGGTTGACAATTTTGAAATTGGCCTGTAGTTGGCAATATCATTTTTATTACCTTTTTTGCAAACAGGCGTGATAGAGGTAAATTTCCAGGCATCAATAAAAACACCCGAATGAAGTGATTTATTAAAAATTATCATAAGAGGATAAGCAACAGCAGTGCAGTTTTTGAAAAGGTAAGATGAGAAACCATCAACATCCGAACTCGTAGACGACTTAATATGCAGAATACAATCGAGCACATCATCAAGCGATAGGGAAAGTGATCCAAAATTAATTGGCGAATTGGTATCAGGGAAATAGTTGTCATCGAACGGCTCAGACGACGACTCGAAATTAGAGCTGAAAAAATTAGCAGCCTCTTGCGGGGAGGATGCACTGGTTCCATTGTAGAACACATCCGATGGTATGCTAGAACACATTCTTTTGGATTTAACAAAACGCCAAAAAGACTTTGGATTTTGCTTGATGTCAGATTCAAAATTATGAACATAATCTCGGTATAAGTCCTTATTTAGAGATTTAAACTCTTTGCGATAGCGGTGAAATTTTTCTTTATGAGAAACAGAGTTAGAAGACTTGTACTTTTTGTAAAATTTGTTTCTTAGACCTCTTCTTCTTTAACCTCTTTAATTTCGATGTATACCATGCTATCCTATGGCATTCTTCCCAAAAACTGGAACATGTTTTGAACAGAATGTTTGAATTCTATTTCTAAATTCTTCAAAGCTTTCTTCAGCATTGATATTAGCAAGTAAGGAGTCCCAATCTAAGGCAGCTATATCCAAATTAACATTATGCAAGTTTCCACGTTGAAATTGAAACTTGAACAAACACTTTTAAGCGAAACTTCTCTAAAATTATAGAACTCAATAAGTACAATAAGAGGAATATGATGAACGGTAGTCTTGGAAATAGGATCCAAACATTCGGTTATAGAAAAATTTATATTATCATTAACGAAAATAAGAGCAAGATATCTAGAAAGACTATTGCAAAAATGGTTAACCTGAGAAAGATCTAAGTTTGCCATGTTGTCGACTACGTAAGACTCTGGAAAACTAATAACAGTTTTTGAAAGAATGTAAAGTTCTTATCACAGGAAATCCACTCTAAATTACTTAAATTAAAATCACCCAGATTGCAGAAATTACAATCAGAATTCTTAGAATCTAAGCTTACAATGTTGTCCACGTGCATTTTAAAGATGGCGTCAGCGCTTGCCGGCGGTATGTAGGAAGCACAGATTATGAGATCAGGCGCACCACGTACATTGATACAAAGCTGACCAAGAAGAGAATCCCCATTATCCAATGGAACAACGGAAGCTCGATACCTCCTACTCACAGCAATCAAAATGCCGCCACCTCTTAACAGACCAGTTTTTTTAGGGTCTCGATCCTTGCGGAAGACATTATAAAGATTGGAATCAAAGTATTCATTATCGTAAAAGTCAGATATATGGATTTAAAACTTTGTCGTATAAACCCTCAGATACACCTAATTTAAAGTTGATTTTCCGCAGATCTGAGACTTGGGTATCCTTTTTTACCAAACAGAAGCAAGCCAGGTATTTTTTATCAATACTAGCTTGTGTGGACACGTACGATAAGATGTCGGCTGTAGAAACATTAAAAGAAAACGATGATAAGTGTAGCCATTTCATTCAAGAAACTACACTTAGCTCACTACTGGTATTAGAGCCGATGAATAGGGGTGGGCTAAGTTTCTTACGTGAAGTTTTAGAAGCAGTATTCAAATCCGGTATGCCACCTTTATTTGATGATTCCAAATCAGATCGCACAGGTGAAACAGCAGGCTGTATGGTATGCTGAGTGGCAGTAATACTGGCATAACTTTTTTGGCTTGTTTATTATTATTTACACTGCCAGCAAGTGCAGCAGTAAGAGAGCAAGTATCACTACTTAACGATATTTTGGCATGTTTGTAGGCACATTTTTCCGTGAGCGAAAATTGTAAGCAGCATTAAGCGGGAGTCATTGGTGCCGTATGTCGTATCGCTTTAGTCGTATCCCTAATGTAATCAGCTGTTTATCGTTACGACGGTAAACCAAAAACCAATTGGTTGGCTACGATACGGTTACGACCTTAGCGCCACCAATAATCGATGGCATTGATTCCCATAAGGTTGGTCGAATGAGCTGTTATAAGGTTACCGATAAAGCACCAATGTCTGCAGCTTTAATTTGTTTAGTATTTGGTGATTTCTTATTTCCGCGAGAGCGCGCATTATGCGTAGGTTTGTTAGTGTCATTGTAATAATTGTCACACGATAGATCAACAACCTGGATTTGCAATGAGTTAGGCTAATTATTATCTGAAGCAATATTAGCATCACTGCACTGTGGATTGTTTTTATTGTTGCTCATTAGCTCAGCCAACTGGCATTTTTGTATGTTAATCTCTTTAGACAAGAGAGAAAACATAGCAAACAAGTAAGGACGGCTAAGTTCGGGTGTAAACGAACATTACATACTCAGTTGAGAGCTATGGAGACAAAATAAGGAAAATCACCATGTAGGAAAATGAACCTAGGGTAAACCTGGAATGTGGTTGTATGGCATGTGTATCAAATGGAAGGTGTTACTAAGCATTTTAAGAGGGAGCGGGCCTTAGGTCTATCGGTGGACGCCTTTTCGAGATATCGCCATTAAGGTGGGCCAGGGGTGACTCTAGAATGTGTTTGTACGATATGGGTATCAAATGAAAGGTGGTAATGAGTATTTTAAAAGGGAATGGGCTTTAGTTCTATAGGTGAACGCCTTTTCGAGAAATCGCCATAAAGGTCGACCAGGGGTGACTCTAGAATATGTTTGTACGATATGGGTATCAAATGAAAGGTGTTAATGAGTATTTTCAAAGGGAGTGATCCTTAGTTCCATAGGTGGACGCCGTTTCGAGATATCGCCATAAAGGTGGACCAGGGGTGACTCTAGAATGTGTTTGTACGATATGGGAATCAAATGAAAGGTGTTACTGAGCATTTTAAGAGGGAGTGGGCATTAGGTCTATAGGTGGACGCCTTTTCGAGATATCGCCATAAAGGTGGGACCAAGGGTGACTCTAGAATGTTTGTACGATATGGGTATCAAACGAAAGGTGTTACTCAGCATTTTAAGAGGGAGTGGGCATTAGGTCTATAGGTGGACGCCTTTTCGAGATATCGCCATTAGGGTGGGCCAGGGTGACTCTAGAATGTGTTTGTACGATATGGGTATCAAATGAAAGATGGTAATGAGTATTTTAAAAGGGAGTAATCCTTAGTTCTATAGGTGGACGCCTTTTCGAGATATCGCCATAAAGTTGGCCCAAGGGTGACTCTAGAATGTTTGTACGATATGGGTATCAAACGAAAGGTGTTACTGAGCATTTTAAGAGGGAGTGGGCATTAGGTCTATAGGTGGACGCCTTTTCGAGATATCGCCATTAGGGTGGGCCAGGGGTGACTCCAGAATGTTTGTACGATATGGGTATCAAACGAAAGGTGTTACTGAGCATTTTAAGAGGGAGTGGGCATTAGGTCTATAGGTGGACGCCTTTTCGAGATATCGCCATTAGGGTGGGCCAGGGGTGACTCTATAATGTTTGTACGATATGGGTATCAAACGAAAGGTGTTACTGAGCATTTTAATAGGGAGTGGGCATTAGGTCTATAGGTGGACGCCTTTTCGAGATATCGCCATTAGGGTGGGCAAGGGGTGACTCTAGAATGTTTGTACGATATGGGTATCAAACGAAAGGTGTTACTGAGCATTTTAAGAGGGAGTGGGCATTAGGTATATAGGTGGATGCCTTTTCGAGATATCGCCATAAAGGTGGGACCAAGGGTGACTCTAGAATGTTTGTAGGATATGGGTATCAAACGAAAGGTGTTACTGAGCATTTTAAGAGGGAGTGGGCATTAGGTCTATAGGTGGATTCCTTTTCGAGATATCGCCATTAGGGTGGGCCAGGGGTGACTCTAGAATGTGTTTGTACGATATGGATATCAAATTAAAGGTATTAATGAGGGTTTTAAAAGCGAGTGGCCCTTAGATGTATATGTGAAGGCAGTTTCGCGATATCGACCAAAATGTGGACCAGGTGATCCAGAAAATCATCTGTCGGGTACTGCTAATTTATTTATATTTGCAATACCACTAACAGTATTCCTGCCAAGATTCCAAGGGCTGTTGATTTCGCCATGTAGAACTTTTTCATTTTCTTCTACTTAACATGGTAGGTGTCACACCCATTTTACAAAGTTTTTCCAAAGTTATATTTTGCGTCAATAAACCAATCCAATTACCATGTTTCATCCCTTTTTTCGTATTTGGTATAGAATTATGGCATTTTGCTTCATTTTTCGTAATTTTCGATATCGATAAAGTGGGCGTGGTTATGGTCGGATTTCGGCCATTTTTTATACCAAGATAAAGTGAGTTCAAATAAGTACGTGGACTAAGTTTAGTAAAGATATATCGGTTTTTGCTCAAGTTATTGTGTTAACGGCCCGAGCGGAAGGGACAGACGGTGGACTGTGTATAAAAACTGGGCATAGCTTCCACCGATTTCGCCCATTTTCATAGAAAACAGTTAACGTCATAAAATCTATGCCCCTACCAAATTTAAGAAGGATTGGTAAATTTTTGTTCGACTTATGGCATTAAAAGTATTCTGGACAGAACTAAATGAAAATGGGCGGAGCCACGCCCATTTTGAAATTTTCTTTTATTTTTGTATTTTGTTGCATCATATCATTACTGTAGTTGAATTTTGACTTAATGTACTTATATACAGTAAAGATGTTAAATTTTTTGTTAAAATTTGAATTTAAAAAAAATTTTTTTTTAAAAAGTGGGGCGTGTTCTTCATCCAATTTTGCAAATTTTTATTTAGCACATATATAGTAATAGTAGTAACGTTCGTGCCAAATTTCATCATGATATCTTCAACGACTGCCAAATTACAGCTTGCAAAACTTTTAAATTACCTTCTTGTAAAAGTGGGCGGTGCCACGCCCATTGTCCAAAATCTTACTAATTTTCTATTCTGCGTCATAACGTCAACCCATCTACCAATTTTCATCGCTTTATCCACCTTTGGCAATGAATTGTCGCATTTTTCTCTTTTTTCGAAATTTTCGATATCGAAAAAGTGGGCGTGGTTATAGTCCGATATCGTTCATTTTAAATAGCGATCTGAGATGAGTGCCCAGGAATCTACATACCAAATTTGATCAAGATACCTCAAAATTTACTCAAGTTATCGTGTTAACGGACAGACGGACGGACGGACGGACGGACATGGGTCAATCAAATTTTTTTTCGATACTGATGATTTTGATATATGGAAGTCTATATCTATCTCGATTCCTTTATACCTGTACAACCAACCGTTATCCAATCAAAGTTAATATACTCTGTGAGCTCTGCTCAACTGAGTAAAAAGTTTGACGAAGCACTCAGACAGTTATTGCATACAAAAACAATGTTCATATGTCTGCTCAGAATATGCGAATATTGTTTATATCAATTTTTGAACATAAATTGTGATAGAAATTTCACACAATCTGCATTTAACACCAGAATCACAATTAATAAGTTTATTGCCGTCAGAGCAGGTTATCGAACTTTAAGATAGCATAGCTATTAAGCGAAATTATCCAACTGTGCGACACAAAAAAACAAAAAAAGTGAGAGCACAACAAAAACACGTCTGTACTCACCAACGATTCAGACTTGATATGATGTACACATCAATAAACTGCAAAAATCGAACACAACAACTTTCGATTACATTCGGCAACATGATCGTGTTCAATGATCCAACTTGCTTAAACGAATATAATCGGCATTGATTTAAAATCAACCAACTTAGTGCATGCGTGAATATACTTAATCAATTCAGGCGTGTGCTCGTTTGCCTCAACGGCGATTACATTCATCGGAATGAATATGAAAAAATCCATGCGTCTGAATATTTGCACGATTCTCCTGCCTTTACGCCACGGCGACAAGCTACATATAAATATATATATAAACACTGCTTACGATTTTGTTTGTTTGCCGAACTAAACGATACTAATTCTCGTGCTTTGATTTTATTCTCCGCTTGCCTTCGTTTGATCAATACAATCGTACGCAAAATCTGTTCGGTCATTCGATTGCAATCATGCTAAAGCGGGAGTCATTGGTGCCGTATGTCGTATCTCTGTAGTCGTATCCCTAACATAATCAGCTGTTTATCGTTACGACGCTAAACCAAAACCCAATTGGTTGGCTACGATACGGGTTACGACCTTAGCGGCACCAATAATCGATTGCATTGATTCCCATAAATTTGGTCGAATCAGCTGTTATAAGCTGGAGACATTGGTGCTTTATCGGTAACCGTATCTGTAACCTTTTAACAGCTGATTCGACCAACCTTATGAGATCAATGCAATCGCGTATTGGTGCCGCTAAGGTCGTAACCGTATCGTAGCCAACCAATTGGGTGTTGGTTAACCGTCGTAACGATAAACAGCTGATTACGTTAGGGATACGGATACAGCGATACGACATACGGCACCAATGACTCCGGCTATAAGGTTGCCGATACGGTTACCGATAAAGCACCAATGTCTGCAGCTTAAAGCTGCCGGGCAACGCACCAAAATTTGCATGATGGTTACCATAGGAACGTGTAGTTGTGTGCGTTTCGGGTGATTGTCGCTTGCCCGGCCACCACACAAGCAGAAAGCATCAAGCGCCTTTTGTATTGAAAATTCGTAGCGTGCAGACGTAAACATGTCATCGGATGACGTTTTTTTATTCCTTGTAAATTTTGCGAATTTTTATAAAAAATTTTCAACTTTCTTCTAAGAATTTTTTCGAGTATGCAGTTTTGTAGCTTATTCAATTTTAATATGATAACATGCTAATCTTAAGCCACTAAGAAAATTACCTGATTTTTGGCAATTTTTTTTTCATCCGACCTTTGCATTCGTAGTTTTCAATAAACCGCAACGTAAAATCTTTTTCTTCCGCGATTTTGCTCATTGCACGTTCTCACAAAACTAACTCATTAATGCTTGTCAACTACGTCGGCCACGATCAAATAGACCAGCTGTCAAGCGAAAAAATCTAAAAATTTTGATTTTCAACAGCGCGAAGCCGACAACAAATACGTGTGAGCACGACATCGCCTGATACGCACACAACTACACGTTACTAGGTAACCATCAAGCAAATTTTGTGCGCTGCCCGGCAGCTTAAGAGAGCCTTGTAAAGATAGATGCTGAGTTTCTTCAATTACGAGTTTATTCAATATGAGTTTATTCGTATGATTGAATGTGAATTCAAGTTTTATTGTTTGATTAAATAAAGAAAATTGTGATTTTTGCAGTTCTCTGGTATACATTGCATTCACTTCATAAGGCATACGGCTAAGTGAGGTTAACAAGAAAAAAAAGATTACTACATTCCTTTACAGCTTTCACCTCAGAAAGCTTTGGAGATTATTATTTCGGGCCTCCAACCACTTTCACTGCTCACTCCTCCTCTTAAAAATCAAGTAAATGGACTAAACTGATATTGTGGAGGTTATGATTTTTGCTGTAGAACCCGAGGAACATACAATATACTGGGCTCTACGACGGCGGCTTGGTTACCAAACCAAAGGTGCATGAAATAAAACGTGAAAATGCTCGATAAAAGGTCACACCCAAAAAGTATTCCGAGTACATGTTTGTTATGGAAAACTTCTCAGGAAAAGGGGTACACTGGACCAGTATATTATATTAAGATATTTTTTTATTATATTTTACTATTTATTTGGCCATAATTTTTAACTCTATAAAACAACCGGCTGACTTCTCACTTCTTCTAAGGAAGAATATAACAACTTAAACATTTCTCTTTATTATCTAAGGCCGAGAAGTGTTGGCATTCAAAACAAATACAAGCAGATTTTATATTCAAGTACTACATTCCTTTATAAATTCTTATTATATATTGTTTCACTTTCTTTCTGTTGAAAATACTTAGTGTTGGCCACGTATTCACGTCAAAAAGAAAAGGGGGTTTTTAATGTTATAAGAAAAAACAGATGTGTAGATGAAAAGCCGGAAGTAAAAGCATACTTGTACTTAAAGCCATAAAAGGGCCACATTTAGCCTTCTAGACCAACCACCCACCACCCCCTACTTCCATGAGGTCGCCAGAGCCTCGGCTGCTAAAGAAACAGGATTTGCTACCGGTAGGTGAGGTTGACAATTGGGTTGGATAATAAACGGATAAATTGCGCTGCACAACCCGTTGAATCGCTTGGGTATTTTAGTCGCATCTTACAACAGCCATACTATGCCTAACTCGCTGGGGGCTTTGGTTGATACTATTTGTCAACAAATCGATCATCGCAGAAGTGCGCGCTGAAATCCCACTCCAAGGGAAAAAAGTTTTGAAAAGATTTCCGAAGTACAATAGAAATAGCTGTCACCTTGTCCGCCTTGAAGTCGCGTTGTTTCATGTCTTCCCAAAATATTTAATAAGGTTATACTATTTTTATACTCAGTTGAGCAGAGCTCACAGAGTTTATTAACTTTGATTGGATAACGGTTGGTTGTACAGGTATAAAGAAATCGAGATAGATATAGACTTCCATATATCAAAATCATCAGGATCGAAAAAAATTTGATTGAGCCATGTCCGTCCGTCCGTCTGTCCGTTAACACGATAACTTGAGTAAATTTTGAGGTATCTTGATGAAATTTCAGATCGCTATTTAAAATGAACAATATCGTACTATAACCACGCCCACTTTTTCGATATCGAAAATTTCGAAAAACCGAAAAAGTGCGACAATTCATTACCAAAGACGGATAAAGCGATGAAACTTGGTAGGTGAGTTGAACTGATGAAGCTGAATAGAAAATTAGTAAAATTTTGGACAATGGGCGTGGCACCGCCCACTTTTAAAAGAATGTAATTTAAAACTTTTGCAAGCTGTAAGCAGTCGTTGCAGATATCATGATGAAATTTTGGCAGGAACGTTACTCTTATTACTATATGTGTGCTTAATAAAAATTAGCAAAATCAGAGAACGACCACGCCCACTTTAAAAAAAAATTTTTTTTTAAGTCAAATTTAACAAAAAATTTAATATCTTTACAGTATATAAGTAAATTATGTCAACATTCAACTCCAGTAATGATATAGTGCAACGAAATGCAAAAATAAAAGAAAAATTCAAAATGGGCGTGGCTCCGCCCTTTTTCATTTAATTTGTCTAGGATACTTTTAATGCCATAAGTCGAACAAAAATTTACCAATCCTTGTGAACTTTCGTAGGGGCTTAGATTTTGGGACAGTAACTTATTTCTGTGAAAAAGGGCGAAATCGGTTGAAGCCACGCCCAGTTTTTATACACAGTCGACCGTCTGTCCTTCCGCTCGGCCTTTAACACGATAACTTGAGCAAAAATCAATATATCTTTACTAAACTCAGTTCACGTAATTATATGAACTCACTTTGTATTGGTATAAAAATGGCCGAAATCCGACTATGACCACGCCCACTTTTTCGATATCGAAAATTACCAAAAACGAGAAAAATGCCATAATTCTATATCAAATACGAAAAAAAGGGATGAAACATGGTATTTGGATTGGTTTATTGGCGCAAAATATAACTTTAGAAAAAAACTTTGTAAAATGGGTGTGACACCTACCCTATTAAGTAGAATGAAATGAAAGAGTTCTGCAGGGCGAATTAAAAAACCCTTGAAATCTTGGCAGGAATACTGTTCGTGGTATTATATATATAAAAAATTAGTGGTATCCAACAAATGATGTTCTGGGTCACCCTGGTCCACATTTTGGTCGATATCTGGAAAACGCCTTCACATATACAACTACCACCACTCCCTTTTAAAAGCCTCATTAATACCTTTAATTTGATACACATATCGTACAAAAAAAATTAAAGAGTAAACATGGTAAAACTTAGGGAGATTATATAAAGAAAAAAGAGATGTAAAACTATAGAAAATAAGAAAAAGAAATTTTAAAATAAGAAAATTAAAAAAATTTAATTAAATAAAAATATAGTAAAAAAAAATTAGAGTAAAACAAGGGTAAAAAAGGGATGGAGAGATATAGAGAGAAAAAAAAAAAAAAAGGGAGAGAAAAAAATATAGGAAATAAGGGAAGA
>JARSSU010034508.1:0-46690 GCA_029619165.1 Eurosta solidaginis
GAATAAAGCCTAAGTCCGGTGTAAAAGTATTGGAGTTAAGCTGTTATTCCTGTCATATGGTCGCTACGAAGATTGGCTACGAATAGCTGCATAGACGCCCAGTGAGTGTTCCAGCATGCAGTAATCTAAAAAAAACTTATTTTTTAGGATCGTTAATTTTTATAGCACCATTAATTGGAGAAAAGCCGGGCAATATTCGTGAAGTTTGTTTCTTCAATTACCAGTTTTCGATAAATACTTCCGCTCGTCCCCGGAATAAAAAATAAAATTTTAGGCATCAAACTGCAGTGAAAAGTGTGTGAATCATATAAAAAATGTTGATTATAAAATATCATAAGCAAGACTAAATTTAGCTCATATATTACGTTTTAGATCAAAATTTTAAAATCACGAGCTAAAAAGTGTCAGAGGCTGTGGAAAGAAAAATGCGTTTACTAATATATGTAGGGTGCGAGTATGTAAGTATGTGCATTAGACTGTCTTTTAAGCAAAATAAACGGAAGTTCGAGGAAAGAAGGAAATCTCTCATTGGTAATTTGTTTTAATATCACAAAATAGATAGTTTTGTGATTCACTTTTCGATAAAGGGCTAATTTTGGTAAGTTGGTGATTTTGCATTAATGGGAATCTGTTGAGGATGTTTTTGAATTGAAATAGTTTTAGCTTAATCAAATGCACATACATATTGTACGAATTTACTGCAAATCCTCTTATTTGCAACCTTCTGCTAAGTTCGAATCACTAAACTGTTGAATAAATAACTCCAATATTTAATAATGCAAAATGGCCTTTATTAAAGTACTTCACAATAACACTGATACTTCACAACCAATAGCTTGCTTAAATGAAACTGATTGTCGCGCCTCCACTGTTGCTGCCTTTTTATACTCTGTGATTTCTCGTTCGCATCTTCTAGGCGCTTCCATTTCCAGAATCTACTAGTTGGCCATCAGCTATAAAATTACTACGTTTTTAGCTTCTCATATGCGCGTGTATGTGTGAACACAATTATAATTGCATACTTTTGGGAGCATCTCAGATAAGATATCTGCATGTGTTTGTATGTGTGAGCGACACTTGCACAACCATTGCATACTTTCGGGAGTATCTCAGATTTATGCATGTGGTTGTGCGTTGCTTCTCCGCTGCGTGTATGTACATATGTGTAGACATAATGATTGAATTATTGATGTGCATGCAAGTCACTGCTTAGCATCGGCTTAGAGATGATAGTATCCCTTAGTGCTGCTAATATTCGTTACAATATGTAAAACTCTTGTGTATATAAAAAGCGTTGAAGTACCGTTAAAAAGAGTTATAGTGCATAGTTCTCTTACTAAAATTCGTTGAATGTCTTCCTATATACATAATAAATATATGGGCAAATTTATGTGAGTGGGTTAAAGAATTTTAAAGAAACGAAAGAAGAAGTCACGCAAAACAACCAGCAAGAGAGGAAGAAGAAAATAATAATTGGTAAGGTATGTAGTTAATTTTTTATATAATTTGTTATCACATCAACCATTTTTAATATTTTCAATGAAATACCTACTTGCGAAATAAATCGAAATAATAGGAAGATTCACCTTGAGAGTAAGCCGCATTCGTTGTTGTTGTTGGAGCAGTGCTCGCCCCATCCAATAGGAGTGACCGATCACAAATTGTCATCAATATCCTCTAACGGGAGTCCAAGAAACTTGCTGTTTCAACAGGGGTAGACCATAATAAGAGGGGTGTTAGAGGCGTTGGTTCCACAATACATTGAAGAGATGGTTGGTGTCATGTGGGACACATTGCAAGCAGGGCATACATTTTGTATGTCGGGGTTGATTCTGGATAGGTATAGTTTAACCTGTTACAGTATCCAGATCGAAGTTGAGATAGAGTGACTCGCGTTTCCCTAGGGAGTGTGCGTTCCTCTTCTTGTTCTTTCAGTACAGGATTCACCGGGCAATTCCTGCATAGAGGTCCGACACCTGTTTGTGGAGTTCACTGAGGACCTTGTGTTTTTTCACTTCATACGGCTGTGTTCTCAGGTGCAGTATTTCTCTTATAATGCTTACGGAGATGACTCCTTAAGCCCCTGGGCGATGTTGGCTCGTCAATCAGATGTCTGTTGGATGTCCAGGTTTCTGGGTATTCAACAGGACTGTTTGGTTAGCATTTCATTTCTCTCCCTGATGGAGTATTATCGCCTCATAATGTAGATGCTGTTCTGGGGACATAAGAAGACAACCCATGGCGGTTCTGAGGGCAGTATTTTGGCAGGCCTGCAGCTTCCTCCAGTGAAAGGTCTTTAGGCTTGGCGACCATATCGGGGAAGCGTAGCATGCAATCGGCTGGCCAATTGCTTTGTAAGTGGTAATGAGCGTTTCTTTATCTTTTCCCCCCAAGTACTGCCAGCAAGAGATTTGAGGATTTTATTACGGATCTGAATTTTCGGTACAATTGCGGCATGCACACCGAAATGTAGATCCTGATCGACGTCACACCCAACATTTTGGGGTGTAAGACATGTTCGAGATGGTCGACATTTGGGACGTCCATGTTGTAAATAAGGTCGCCGATTATTTAGTCGGTGATAATGTCAGGTTTCGCGAGGTGAAAAACTGGAGAGATCAGGGAGGTATCCGTTTATTTTGTTGCAAAGCTCATCGATCTGTGGGCCGGGGCCTGTGGCCATTATTGCGCAGACATCCGCGTAGGAAATGATAGTAACTCCTTCTGGTGGCGAAGGTAGCTTTGATATTGTAACGAATTTACTGCAAATCCTCTTATTTGCAACCTTCTGCTAAGTTCGAATCACTAAACTGTTGAATAAATAACTCCAATCTTCAATAATGCAAAAATGGCCTTTATTAAAGTACTGCACAATAACACTTATACTTCGCTTACTGATAGCTTGCTTAACTCAACTGATTGATAGCTTAAATGAAACTAACTAACCCTCGCCTCTAGTTTTTGTTTTGTTTATAGGTGAGTCTGGGGATTTATAAATATGAATAAGGATAGCAAGCGAGATGCATGGCGAAGCTTCTGCGAAAACGTAGAAAGCTGCAATGAATCCGCGAGATTTAGAAAAATACTCTCTAGGAACCCGCTCCTCTGGGTATATGAGAGATGATGGTGGGCGACTGGTCGATGAGTAGCGAGGGAGTCCCTAAGGCTTTATCTGACAATCATTTTGCCCGATGTCCCAGTTGCGCAGGGATCTTCGCCTGCATGGTCGGCGATCGTTGGCCATGCAGAATTGCCTGCCATTCCAACACGGGAAAGTCAATAACCTGGGCTATAGGGTCGTTCAAGCCCTATAGTCTCCGGGCCCGGATGGAATCATTCTGCGCAGCTTCAAAGTCTTTGGGGATTTCCTGCCGCTGGTTGGCCATCATATACTACTAACTGCCTCAGGCTTAACTATATCCCGAAGTCTTGGCACACGGTTAGGGTTATTTTCATTCCGAAGGCCGGCAGAAGCTGCTCATGTATCACCTAAGGATTTCAGGCCAATCAGTTCTCGTCGTTTCTTCTTAAGACGTTTGAGCGGTTGATTGACCTGTACCTACGGGAAAGGATACCTCGGGGGTTACTGTCGGCTTCACAGCATGCGTACTGCAAGGGCAGATCGACGGAAACGGCTCTCCATTCGATTGTAAAGCAAATAGAGGGGTCCCTAGAACACAAAGAGTATGCTCTGGGTGCCTTTCTAGACATCGAGGGGCTTTTAACAATGTCTTACCGGGGCAATCGAAAGAGCTCTGGTGGGTTTAGGAGTCGAGGCGGCTCTGGTTGAATTTATTAGCAAACTTCTATGCGGCAGAATTGTCGCAGCGGAGTGGGGAGGGGCCATAATTAAGAGGAAGGTGTGCAGGGGCACGCCACAGGGGGTGTCCTATCTCCTCTCCTCTGGGTTGTGGTAGTCAACGAGCTTCTTGTGGAGCTGGAAGCCAATGGTTGTCGGGTGGTTGCCTATGCAGATGACCTCGCTATCCTAGTCAGAGGCAAATTTCTGGGCACCCTGCGCGATGTTCTGCAGGGCTACCTGGATACTGTGGCTAGGTGGGCTGAATCATGTGGATTGGCGGTCAACCCGGAAAAACGGAATTGGTCCTTTTCACAAGGAGATATAAGATGCCCGATTTCAGAACTCCCTCGATTGGAGGGTACCGTTGGTACTTTCTGATAGGGTTAAATATTTGGGGATTGTTTTGGACAAGAAACTGTCCTGGAGACCCAATGTGGAAGATCGGGCCAGGAAGGCCGCCATTGCCTTGTACTGCTGCAGAGGGGCTATCGGAAAGAGATGGGGACTCTCGCCAGAGTAGTACACTGGCTTTATGAGATGGTGGTCAAACCGATTCTGCTATATGGGGTGCTGGTCTGGTGGAAAGCACTGGACACGGCGAGCACCTCCAAAATGTTAGTGTCAGTGCAACGGACGGCGCTGATCGGTATCAGTGGCGCTCTCAGAACAACACCTACCTTGGCACTGAACGTCATGCTGAACATATACCCAGTAGATATTGCGGGAAAGGCGGCCGCGGCAAGGTCGTTGGTCAGGCTTCGTGATATGGGATATGGACTTTCTGACCGCGGACACTCTAGCCTTCTTACCAGTTTCGACTTTATCCCGGACAGAACGGACTATTGTATGCCGATAACTGCTCCCTATACAACCTTCACCCCAGTTTTCCACGAGAGAGAGGATTGGGGAAGAGGAATTATCTGGGGCATGGGACCGGTTAACTTGTTCACGGATGGGTCAAAGCTGGATGGAAAGGTTGGTGGGGGGGTCTTTTGTCAAGAGCTAAATTTAAGCCGCAAGTTTAAGTTGGCTGATCACTGCAGTGTATTCCAGCGGAAAGTTGCTGCGATTAAGGATGCGGTGGATGGAATGCTATCCAGTGCTACTACGGTTAGGGAATTTAACATCTACTCTGATAGCCAAGCGGCTATCAAGGCCTTGAGCTCAACTACAGTGCGATCGAGGGTGGTCTGGGAGTGCCTGACCTCGCTTGCGATTGCATCGAATTATTTTACAATTAAGATTATCTGGGTCCCGGGCCATAGTGATATCCCGGGTAACTGTCAAGCGGATCTCTTAGCCCGCATCGGTACAACTGAACCGGATGAAGATGGCTGTAGGGATTTCGGGATCCCGCTGGCCACCTGTGGATTGCTCCTCCATAGCTGGGCCTCGAATCAGCTCAGCAAACGTTGGGCGGACACCACGTCTTGCAGGTAGCAAGATCTTTCTGGCCGAAAAGTGGATGGCAGGAGGTCTGCTGAAATAATTGGGTTCACTAAGGCTCACCTATCAATGGTCATTGGGGTTTTGACAGGGCACTGTCCCATGGGTATCCATGCGGTACGTCTCAATATACTGGAAACTCCATCCTGCTGCAGCTGTATGGAGGATGATGAGGTGGAATCACCAAATCACTTTATGCTTGATTGTCCAGCTTTTGCCAGAACTAGGCGAAAGTACTTCGGTCGCGACTCACTTGGATCTCCCGAGGATATATCCAAAGTTGAGATCGGTATCATTCGGAGCTTTATCGTTGCTACCCAACGATTCTCTAAGTAGCTAGATCTAAGTCACCGTTATTTTTGGTGTATGTGGTATCACAACGGACCTTCGTGTTGTCCAAGTGAGCTATCCGTATCAGGGCAGCTACCACTTAACCTATCCTATCCTAACCTATCCTAACTCGCCTCTACTGTCGCGGCCTTTTTTATGGATGTGCATGATATCACTGTTTAGCATCGGCTTAGAGATAACAGTACCCCTTAGTGTTGCTAATATTCGTTACACTGCCCTCCACCTAAGTCTGATCGTCCCGATGAGACAAATCTCTCGATCTAAACCTCTGCTAGCATCTCCAAGTGTACCACTCTTCTATTTCGTGGTTTCCCATTGCTTGTATGCGGTAGATGACATCACTGATCCTCTTCACAACTCTGTACGGACCTTCCCAACTGCAACGAGATTTGGATGAAACACCTTTCGCCGGTGAGGGTTGTATAGCAGTACCAAATCTCCCTCCAAGAAACCTTCCGAATTAAAGTTCTTGTCATGCCAGTGTTTTGATCTTACTACTCATTACCCTGGGTCGTTCTCTCACACTCTGTTGTTTGGCCAATGAACTACTTCGTAGAGCTTGCGCTTCACGGATTGGCTTCGCATAATCAGTATCGTTCCCACGTTTCACAAGAGTAGTGCGCTCCGGCTTGAAACTACCCCTCGCATTCTTTCTGGGAAATTCGTTGCTTCGTTTTGTGCGTCCATTAGGTTTGTCAATGCCAGTGTTTCTCTCGCAGGTACTTTTGATTTTGCTTTGTTTGGCCCATTCGATCTATCAACCTTTGCCTTTGACTTTCGTGGTCTTTGTCGAGTCTTCTCCACCAGTGCTCGATTACTACTGAACCCTTTCTGCAAACTGAAGTTAAGTGGTATATCCTGGTTCTTATAACGCATCACCCTTCCCTGCATATCGCTCTTGTCATGGTCAACCAAGAAGTCTACTCCCAATATGACTTCATCAACGATCTCCGCCACAACGAATTTGTGTAGAACTGTGACCTTTCCATCAAACTTCACATACCACTTCTCCCTGGACTTGGTTATACTCGCCAGTGACCGTACGCAACCTTGCTCCAGGTAACGTTTTACTCTCCTGTTGACCAAGTCAGATCGAATTAAGGAATGAGATGCACCCGTATCTACAGTCAGTACACGTTCTTTGCCATCCACATTCCTTCTGACGGTATACTGCTCGATTTTTTACAATTTGCGACACAGATATCACAGGACATTCAATAGCTGGAGCTAGCTCTCGATCTCTACTTCTTACTCGCTCTTGCTCATTCCCTCCAGCTTTGTTATTAAGACCACCCATGCTGTTGAAACCACTAGGATCAAGATCGCAATGACGTGCAATGTGACCGGGCTACCCGCATTTGATAACTTTTTCACTCCGCTTTTGCAATCCTTTCAGTGCCTCCAATATTGCGTCTACCCACTCTGGCCTTTCTACTTCCACACGGCGTGCTTTGAAAACTGGCTTACACGGAAGCGACGCTGATTCCTGAATGTTGGCTTTGGGTTTTGCGTATGTAGCTCGCTTTGTTTCGACGTCCGTAAGTCATTTAAAAGCTCTGAATCTTTACCCTTTCAGTGTATTCCACGGGTGCGTCCGCATTCGCTAAATGTGCCAGCCTTTCAACATCCGACGCAAACTCTTGCAATGTCTCGCCAGGCTTCTGGAAGCGGTTCAGTAACTCGATTTGCTATATCTGTCTTCTATGCTCAGTTCCTTATCGTCTCTCTAGAGCACCTATCAATGCTTCATAACAGTTCCTTTCGCTCTCTGGAATGGTTTGTAAAATCTCAGCTGCAGGCCCTTTCAATGCCATGAACAGTGCAGCAACTTTATCTTCAGCATTCCAGTTGTTCACTGCTGCGGTCTTTTCAAACTGTAGCTTAAAGACCTGTAAAGGAACAGAGCCGTCAAAGGATGGTGTTTTTACCTTTGGATTGCTTGCTCAAACTGCTGGCGATTTAGTTGCAATTGCTCCATACGACCTTTTAAATCCTCGACTTCTGCCTGAAATTGAGCGATTTTTGTATCCTGTGCGTCCAGCTTTGATGATATACGGACTTCCAGCTCTTCAAGTTGTGTAGAGATCTGAGATGATATCTGCGCTGAAATTCGTGACGACATTTCGGACATACGTGTCTCTTGCGCTTCCAGTTGAGATGCCAAATATGTTTTCTGTTCTTTCCAATTGTGATGTTATATTTGTCTTTTGTTCTGCCAGTTGAGATGTTATATTTGTCTTTTGTTCTGCCAGTTGAGATGACATTTGTGACGACATTTCTGAAATGCTTGCCTCCTGCATTTCCATCTTGGATGTTAAACGTGTCTCTTGCGATTCCAGCTGAGATGCCACTGTCGACGTTTGAGCAGTTATTGCAGCCAATATCATGTTCAAGTCTGTGCTCGTAACTATCTGCGATGTTTCGTTTTTCTCTTCAATTTTTGTTGTTGTCCCGTCGACATCAAGATGAAAGACATACTCTTCCACGTTAATTACTTCTGCTTCCATTGCCTCTCGTAGTCGTGCCTGAAGTTCGAGTTTAATGCCGGTTGTATTCAATCCACGGCTCTCCAACTCCTTCTTCAGTTGCTGGATCTTCAATTCACTGAACTTTGCAATGTCCTTGTTGTCCTCTGGAATTTATTCAACAATTCCTCTTCTGACACCAATTGTAACGAATTTATTGCAAATCCTCTTATTTGCAACCTTCTGCTAAGTTCGAATCACTAAACTGTTGAATAAATAGCTCCAATCTTCAATAATGCAAAAATGGCCTTTATTAAAGTACTGCACAATAACACTTATACTTCGCTTACTGATAGCTTGCTTACTTTGCAATGTCCTTGTTGTCCTCTGGAATTTATTCAACAATTCCTCTTCTGACACCAATTGTAACGAATTTACTGCAAATCCTCTTATTTCCAACCTTCTGCTAAGTTCGAATCACTAAACTGTTGAATAAATAACTCCAATCTTCAATAATGCAAAAATGGCTTTTATTAAGTACTGCACAATAACACTTATACTTCGCTTACTGATAGCTTGCTTAACTCAACTGATTGATAGCTTTAATGAAACTAACTAACTCGCCTCTACTGTCGCGGCCTTTTATACTTTTTGATTTCTCGTTGCATACTTCTAGGCTTTTCCATTCCAGAACTTACTAGTTAGTTATCAGCTACAAAATCACCAGCCACAACTACGTTTATAGCTTCTCTTGTGAGCACCTCAGATAAGATATATGCATGTGTTCGTGCGTTGCTTCTCCGCTTTGCTTTGAAGTAGTGGATCAAAATGGCTTCAAGCGTTTTGGCTACTGGCGATAGGAGAGATATCGGGCGATATGACTCTCCTATGTTAGCTGGTTTCCCAGGCTTTAGTAGCGGGACCACCTTGGCCATTTTCCATTTTTCGGGGAAGACAAAGGTGGACAGAGACAGGTTGAAGACATGTGCTAAATATTTGAAAACCCTCTTTCCTAGGCTTTTAAGCATCGACATGGCTATGCCGTCTGGGCCCACTGCTTTAGATGGTTTAGCTTGAACGATGGCATCCTCAACTCTTTGGCGGTGATGGTAATTGGGGACGCGCTGAATTTATGTTTATGCGCGTCTGTTGGCCCTCCTTCTAACTTTGTCAACCGTAGAATGCATTATATATTGTCGGCAAAAGGCGCTCGCGCATTTTTTCGCATCCGACAGCACTTTATCGCCAAAGGCGACGGAAATTTGTCGTTGTGCTTGGACGGATTCGATAGGGACTTTACGGTGGACCAAAGCTTACCCACACCGGCATAGATGTTACAGCTCCTTAGGTTCCTCCCATTTCGCCCGCTTGTGTTCATCCACAAGCAATCTGATGTGTTGGTTTATGTCCCTTATTTGGGGGTCGCCGGGATCGAGCTGTGTTATAAGGTCACGTTCTCTCGCTAAATTTGCGGCCTCCGCGGAAAATGAGGCCGAATTTCGGGAATTCTTCCGGCGGGAATGAGGCGGGCCTCGGCGGATTCAATGACCTTGCGGAAAGCACGCTCCCCTTGGCGAGCATCAGTCGGCTTTGGGAGGGTAGCAAAGCAGCTGTCTATAAAGGATTTATATTCTTCCCACTTTCCTTTTTTAAAGTTTTTGAAAGTGCCTTTTTCAGAGACGATGAAGTCGCGGTACGCTCGAGCGAGATGAGTATTGGCAGGTGGTCGGATGCCAATGTTACCATCGGCTGCCAGTTGACGCAGTTTACGAGTCCTGCGCTCACGATTGATATACCTGGCGAACTGTGACAGCTTCTTACCATACGAGTGGGGGCGTCTCCGTTTATTGTGCAGAACGGCGTAGACTACGGGATGCTCTTGGGCGTGAACAGGAAGGAGCCACAAAGATTTATAAAAATTACGACGACGTCTGGTTTTGGGATCTAGCCCAGGACAACCTGTCCGATGCAACCATTCCTTGCACGTGACACACTGACAAGAGTATGACCGTCCTAAAAAGATTCTTTTCCGGCAAACGCAGCAAAACAATTTCTCCGGACCGGGTCGGAAGACGGACCCGGATTGGATTCAATACCTTCCCGGAGAGTATGACGCAGTCCCGCTGCGAGGAGCTGCTGGGAGGATGACAATTTTTGTGAGGGACACAACAAATTAAATGGGGTTACACTGAAATGACAGTCCTTGGTCGGGAAAAATCCCGACTCGCTCCGGTACTTAGAACCAACTGCCTTGGGAAGCGCATTCGTCGTTCGTGTCTGTGCATATATCTTGTTTTCGTCTTGCTGGTTCGTTTCAAATTCTGTCTGAAAAAAACTGAGAAAAGATCTAGTAAAATATAAACAAGAAATATGTTTGGACCAGAATGTTGAACGCGTCTTAGCTAAATAAACTCGTTGGCACACAGAGGAGTTTTTGTTTTGGGAAAAATATCGATTTTTTAGTGGCGGCCAATGCGGTACCAGAGAAGCAGAGCGAAATAATAAATATACATTGTTTTGGAATGCTATCTACAAAGCACCATTTCGAACAGCTGTTATTCCCTGTAAGAATACTTTCGGTTAGACTACCAATGGTCACCTTTGCAACCTCTTGTCATAGAGGATGACGAAATGCTAGCACTATTTGTCTCCAAGGAAGTTTTTACAAGTTTATAAGAGGAAATTGATAAATATATGCGCTGTGCAAAGTGAAAAGTTATCGATTTTTTACCGCAGTGTTAACAATTTGTTATTCGTGTGTTATCGATTTGCTATCGGAAAGTTATGGGCATAGTATTGAAGATTTATTGATATGTTATCGAAGAGTTACAGACTTACTGTTGAAAATGTATCGATTATGTATAAAAAAATTATCATTAACTATCGAAAAGTTATCGATTTGTGAAACGTTCCTTGGTGTCACTCCGAGCCAATTTTTTATCGGCGAGTTATCGATTTGTTATCAAACAGTTATCTATTTCTTATCGGAGTATTACTAATTTGTTCGCGGCGTTTTATCGATTCGATACGAACGACTCATCGGTTTGTTATGAAACAAATACTATTAAATCTTCAATATTGCATCGATAACACACCGCTAAAAATTCGCTGTCGATAATAAGGCGATCATGAAATAGTAACTAGCAGATAAGTTGTTAAGTTACCTCTGTTCTGGTTTAACTCAACCCCTTTAACGCCTTTTTAAACGGTTTTATTTAGCTTGACTCTGTGTAGCGACAGAGAATTTATACACAATGAGAGGAGTTTTTTTGGCATCCACTGGTTACGATCCATTTGCATGTGACACGTCTTGCACTTCACCACTATTCCCCAAATTCATGTTAACTTAACAGGGTGCAAGACGTAAGAGAAATTCCGATATTCTCTGTTCGTCTGTTACCAAAAATTCTCTGATCAGAGCAAATATATTGCAAATTTTAATTCTCTGATTTTTTGTAAATAAATTATGATGATTGGTATTGTTTCATTGTAAATTGACTTGCCCCATTAAGTAAGGTATTGGGAGACAATTATTTAATAGCGTATTTGGTGCAGGTGTAAAGCACTCGTGTCAATTTATTTTTTCTTTTTCCAACTTGTGATTCAAATGCCGCTCGTTGTTTTATTATTTATATATTGGTCCCATCCATTTTACATGAATCAGCAGAAAGGTGCCCATTTTTCCCAAAATAGCCGATTTTACCAGGCCATCAGAAAAAGGGAACAACATATTTGCTCGAATAATATTACCACAAATTCCCCATCTTCAACTAACTTTCGAATATCGAGTTTCCATATTTTCATCTTCCTCACCTAGAGACAATTCATGTTACCGTCTTACTCATTTGCATACAATCTTATACAATTTTATTCATATCGGATTTCCTCATTTCCATATTGTCTTGTCATCTTCCTCATTTGCATACAATTTTTATTTTTCCCTCTTCCTCTCTAACGCCCCAACCTTCTTATTAATGAAATCATATGTATATGGTTAAGTGCCTTATGCTGCGCGCACAACTTTTATAAACTCTGAGTTCGACTACCACGTCGACTCCATGATTTATTTATTTTTGTATTTTTTTCTGCTTTGGTGGTAGAAAATCATGAAAATTAATAATAAAAAGTTGCTTTTTATAAGCCACAGAGGAAGGGCAGAAAATTTGAAAAAGAGCCCGATTCCCCAGGCCATCATAAAAATTTGTAGGGTTACTGGAGTAATATAAATTGCATTTGACATCTCTAATTACTACATGAATGCTGCTAAGTAAAAATTACTATACAAACTAAAGAGATAATAGAGCTATCTCCTTGTACAACATATAAATATGTTTCCAAGTCAGAAATTACCGTTAGTTATACATATGTCCCACGCATTCACTCACCACTCACTAGATTGAAACTCATGCTTATAACTGCCTGTTAGGCTATACAACGCTATAAGCTATTGTGGCACAGGTGTATAGGCTACTGAATTGTTTGTAAGTTCTCGTGGGTTCGAATCCAGCTCAAAGTAGATTTAATAGCTGAAATCCTGAAATAAGGAAATGCTGATAATGCGCCAAATTAGCAAAATTTTGCCGATAAGCGCGTTTTCTTACAATGTAATATCAAAACAAAATTTTTTGCAAGAATATAATAATGTGCTAAAACAATTTGACAAAATCAAAAGCTAACCAATTCAAACAATTGTTGAATTACTTTCAATTGTTAGAAATTGTTCTCAAAGCTAAAAAGGGCATTTCAACACCGTCGAAAGTTGGCATGGTAATAGGCGACCATATAAAATAGAAAATGTCGCTAAAATATGCAAGCAAATTTCCTAACTTCAATACCCGCCTTCGCCTCATCAACAAGCACAAAAGTCAACCAGAGAAAAAATCTTAAATTTAGATTTGGTGTCGATTCTTATTACCAACACATTCAAACATTTCGTCCGGCCTCGTACATATAGGCCAAAACTAACACAACCTTAGATTTTGGCGAAGAAATCTTACATTCCCACCTACGTCCCATCAAAAAATCACAAACATAAGAGAAGAACAAATAATCGAAGTCAGACAAAATTTGTATTTCTACTTGATTCCGCTTACTAACACATTCAAAGTTTCTGTCTGGCCTCGTACATATAGGCCAAAACTACTACAACCTAAGAGAAAAACTTCCTTTCCCGCCTACTACACCTTGTCCAAAAGCAAACTTATAGAATTAATTTTTTTAAAAACATTGTAAAAATCCATCCCTTGCCTTGTTTTCAAAGTGTAAGAAGAAGAAGAATCATTGGGCAAGAAACATTTTATATTACCAGGCACTCATAAAAATTTGCGCGTGTGTGAAATATATGAAAATAGTTTTTTGGCTTTTGTACGCACATATGCCATTCCTTTTACGCATGAGGCTATACCATACAAAACTTCATATTTCCATTTCTGTTCTGATATTTCGAAGTTTCTAATGAGGAGAAAAAATTCTTCTTTTTCTCGCCGCCTTCACCTGACCAACAAACAAAATAGCAAAAGCGAAATATTTTTGAGGTCGTTCGCACTTGCTCTGGTACTTGCAAGCGCAATGTATAGAGTTGGGTTGTTTCGTTCTGAACTTGTTCAATTGACCGGGTCTCTCAGCTGAACAAGTGAACTAGATCTTCGATTTCAGTTCTATTTGTTCTTTTAGTTCGTTTTATCTAATGTTATTCTTTCTATCTTCTCGTTCACGAACATTGTAAATTCATATATACGTACGTAGAAATTCACAATGAGCACGAATATCGATGATGCCACTTATGCGATATGTGTGCATATATTTATGAAAAACATCTTTTGTAAGAACCTAATTATTACATTCATTAAACTTGAAAAGTTCATATTTACAATATGTGTCTGTACTCTTTCAACTTCCTGGATCTTCCGAAATTTGTAACTTTTTTTGAAGTTAATTATACATATGTATATATGTATATTAACTTATTTATTCATAACACATTTAAATATACCTACACAAAGCATTGCTGTATACACACCCCCTCTATACTTGATGACTTTTTTCGTGGGTCTGAGGGGCAGTGAACAAATTTGCTTGAAAAAAGGAACTGATGAACAAAACGAACCAAGGAATCGAATCTCTGAAATGACCGAAAAAGCGCACCTCTAGCAATGTATTTGTAATTATACATGGCCAGTTGATAAGGTCAGAATAAGGTAATCAAAGATTTGAAACGCAAAATAGTCAAAAAGGAAAAAAATTGCCAAAAATCGGCGGAATTTTCTATGAACTTGACATTTGCACTTTGTTAGGGTAGAACTAAAAGGGCTATAAAACTGTATACTTGAAATATTATTTCAAATTACAGAAAAAAAATCCACACTTAATAAATATAATTAACAAATATAATAAGCAAAATGACATTGACTTTTAGGCTTTTGCTTATCCAAAATTCGATATTTTAATGGGATTTTCCATCAAAAAAAGAAAAGCTTTAGTTTATTGAGGCTCGAGCCTGCAGCACTTACAGCCTCAAACGAGTGCCAAACAGGTGCGGCAAACGTACTATATTTTTACCGTTGTCTTATCTGCTACTTAGACTGCGTATACGTATTTGCAACGCCGAAAGGCCATTTTCAACCCTCCATTTCCCATTGAAATTAAGCTTTTTACCTTTTTTAAAATTTCTAAAATATTTTAATTAAATTCAAATTCATATTACAATATAAAACATGCAAATATATTGCTACAAATAATATAATTTAAATATAACTAATCCTACTAAATACCTATATTCCCACAAAGAAATCATCTTAAGAGAAAATCAAATAATATTAACACCAGCTGAATTTGTTGACAGAGAATTTTCTGCTGTTAGCAGGTTAACATTGAAATTGGATTGTGTGTGGTGAAGTGCAAGACGTGTTCACATGCAAAAAAGTTGGAATCTAGCAAAAACTCCTTCTCATTGTGTATAAATTCTCCGGTTTTTGCATATCACAGAGGAATGATGTCTTCGAGAAGTTGTAAACGAGCGGCTAATTTGTTTTGCTATATATGTGGCGAATGTATTAAAAGAAGACAAAAAAAGTTTGATTTAACTAAAAACACAAGGATTTGCGAGACCTACCTAGCCTACTTCGGTCTACCTGTTAAAAACCAGGACAAAAAATGGCCTCCACATGTTTCATGTAACTCTTGCAGAAGCATTTTGGAGCGTAAGTTTATTTTCTCTTTTTTATTGTACTAACTGTTTCATATATATACATATATCTACATATATATAGTTTCATAATAACTGAAATTATTATGAAATGCTTTACGTTTTATTATAGTTTGGTACCAGGGTAAGAAAAAAGAGCCATGAAGTTCGCAGTGCCGAGGATTTGGAGGGAACCGAGTAATCATGACACTGGTTGCTATTTTTGTGTAGTGAAACCACTGAAAGGGAAACGTTTAAGGAAAACAATATACCACATTCGGAACAAAATCCTGTACCTGATCCACCTGTGTTGGAAAAGCAACTATTCCCTCAAGGCAGCTTTCAAACACCGAGTTCATCTGCATCCGCACATTCCGAATTTGTTCCTCAATTTGAACTCGGAATACCTCATCTCATCAACTCTGAAGATCTTAATGACTTAATAAGAGACTTAAATCTATCAAAAGACAAAGCAGAGTTATTAGCATCACGGCTTAAACAACGAATTTACTTACTTCTGATGTTCGAATATCTCGGCAAAGAAAGCGTCATGAAGAATTTTCTTGTTTCTACAGTAAGGAAGATGGACTCTGTTTTTGCTTTGACTTGAAAGGTTTATTTGAAGCAATAGGTATTCCTTGTAATACAAATGAATGGCGCCTCTTTATCGACAGCTCAACAAAAAGTCTAAACGCAGTTGTACTACACAAAGGGAACAAATTTCCATCTATTCCACTGGCACATTCCATACATCTCAAAGAAAATTATGACAGTATTAAAATGCTATTAACTGCAATCAAATATACGGAATACAAGTGGAAAGTTATTCGAGACTTCAAGATGTTTTGTTTTTTTACTGGAATGCAAGGTGGATATACTAAACACTCCTGTTATCTTTGCCTATGGGATAGCAGAAATGATGCCGCCCACTATCGCCAAAAACATTGGCCTGAACGTACTGAGTATGGAGTGGGAAGATTTAATATTAAACATGAAGCAATTGTCGATCCTTAAGATATATTGATGCCGCCATTGCATATTAAATTGGGCCTTATTAAACAATTTGTGAAGGCTCTTAATATTAAGTCTAAAGCTTTCAAATATTTGCAGACTTTTTTTCCAAAGCTGTCAGAGGCGAAAATTAAAGCTGGAGTCTTTGTTGGCCCTCAAATAAAAAAAAATTATGAACTGCGATATTTTCCCGGACCTACTTAGCAATGAGGAGAAACTAGCGTGGAACAGTTTTAAGGCAGTAGTTCATGGCTTTCTTGGATATCATAGGGATGAAAATTATGATGAGCTGATAACTGGCATGATTACGAATTTTTCCGCCATCGGATGTAGAATGTCGCTAAAGATGCACATATTACATTCACATCTGGATAAATTCAAAGATAATATGAGAGCTTATTCAGAAGAACACAGTGAGCGATTCCATCAAGATATAATGGAGTTTGAGAAACGCTACCAAGGCCAGTATACGGAAAGCATGATGGGGGACTATATTTGGACGTTAATAAGAGAAAATGTTACCGAGTATGGCAGGAAAAGCAAGAAAAAGCATTTTTAAACATTTAAACTGTATTCTAAAACTAAATTTATAAGAATAAATCTTAAATTGATGTTTACTATACTAGAATAAATCAAATCTATGTCAAATTTTAATGAATTTTCATGTTTTTCGTTTTTCTCATTTTTTTCGAACAAAACCAAATCAAAAACTTTTTTATGTTCATATTCTTATTTCTGGGTGCAAAGGCAATAAAAAAATATAAGCACGACCATGTACAAAATGTTGTTGACCAGTGTTATAGGACAAATTATTTTTACTAAAGTTCGCCCAATGGTTGAAATTTTACCACTACAGACGTCACTATACCCATTTCCTTCCCTTCTTTTGATTTCCTTAATTATACTCAGCGTGTTTGCACACAGAGTATATTAACTTTGATTGGATAACGGTTGGTTGTACAGGCAAAGAGGATAAATACAATAAGAGCCGTCACTCGTTATTTTGTAGCGAGTATTTCGCTGGAAATTGAAAAAATTGATGCCGAATGTTTTCTGAGAGGAACATTTTTAATTGTCTTACATTTATCCATGCCGTGTAGGTCCCTTGTGCAACTGTGATTTTTGGAAAGAGAATTAAATAAGTTAGTTAAATACAGCCGGAAAAATAAACACAAATACCCCACGAAAATGTATAGACGACATTTATAAACATCTCGCCCAAAAAAAAGTAGCGACTACCTCTCAGTATACATCGAGTAAATGCCTAAAAAATAACGAGTGACGGCTCTTATTGTATTTATCCTCTTTGGTACAGGTATAAAGGTATGGAGATAGATATAGACTTCCATATATCAAAATCATCAGTATCGAAAAAAAATTTGATTGAGCCATGTCGGTCCGTCCGTCTGTCCGTTAACACGATAACTTGAGTAAATTTTGAGGTATCTTGATGAAATTTGGTATCTAGGTTCCTGGGCACTCACATCAGATCGCTATTTAAAATGAACGATATCGGACTATAACCACGCCCCACTTTTTCGATATCGAAAATTTCGAAAAAACCGAAAAAGTGCGATAATTCATTACCAAAGACGGATAAAGCGATGAAACTTGGTAGGTGGGTTGACCTTATGGCGCAGAATAGAAAATTAGTAAAATTATGGGCAATGGGCGTGGCACCCCCACCTTTAAAAGAAGGTAATTTAAAAGTTTTGCAAGCTGTAATTTGGCAGTCGTTGTGGCTATCATGATGAAATTTGGCAGGAACGTTACCCCTATTACTATATGCGCGCTAAATAAAAATTAGCAAAATCGGATGAAGAAAACGCCCACTTTTAAAAAAAAATTTTTAGTCAAATTTTAACAAAAAATTTAATATCTTTACAGTATATAAGTAGATTATGTCAACATTCAACTCCCGTAATAATATGGTGCAACAAAATACAAAAGTAAAAGAAAATTTCAAAATGGGCGTGGCTCCGCCATTTTTCATTTAATTTGTCTAGAATACTTTTAATGCCATAAGTCGAACAAAACTTACCAATCTTTGTGAAATTTTGTAGGGGCATAGATTCTATGACGGTAACTGTTTTCTGTGAAAATGGGCGAAATCGGTTGAAGCCAAGCCCAGTTTTTATACACAGTCGGCCGTCTGTCCTTCCGCTCAGCCGATAACACGATAACTTTAGCGAAAATCGATATATATCTTTACTAAACTTTGTTCACGTACTTATCTGAACTCACTTTAAATAAATAAATGTAAGGCGCGACAACCTCCGAAGAGATCTTAGGCCGAGCTTCTCTTCCAATTTGCGTCGTTATCCTCTTGATTTTTCCTACAAATTGGCGGGACGGGACCTACTTGTTTTATGCCGACTCCGAACGGCATCTGCAAGGCAGATGAGTTTTCACGCTTGGAGTACTTGCCAAACACTGCCGACGGGCAACCCCTCTAAGAAAAATTTTCTTCTAATTGAAAAAACTTGTTTCTAAAATTCTGATGTTGCTTTACCCGGGGCGTGAACCCAGGATCTTCGGTGGAGCACGCTACCATCACACCACGGCGGTTGGTATAAAAAATGGCCGAAATCCGGCTATGACCACACACACTTTTTCGATATCGAAAATTACGAAAAATGAAAAAAAAATGTCATAATTCTATACCAAATATGAAAAAAGGGATGAAACATCGTAATTGGATTGGTTTATGACGAAAAATATAACTTTAGAAAAAACTTTGTAAAATGGGTGTGACACCTACCATATTAAGTAGAAGAAAATGAAAAAGTTCTGCAGGGCGAAATCAAAAGCCCTTGGAATTTTGGCAGGATCGTGGTATTACACATATAAATAAATTAGCGGTACCCGACAGATGATGTTCTGGGTCACCCTGGTCCAGATTTTGGTCGATATCTCTAAAACGCCTTCACATATACAACTAAGGGCCACTCCCTTTTAAAGCCCCTCGTTAATACCTTTAATTTGATACCCATATCGTACAAACTCATTATAGAGTCACCCCTGGTCCACCTTTATGGCGATACCTCGAAAAGAACTAAGGCCCACTCCCTTTTAAAATACTCATTAACACCTTTCATTTGATACCCATGTCATACAAACACATTCCAGGGTTACCCTAGGTTCATTTTCCTACGTGGTGATATTTTCCCTTATTTTGTCTCCAAAGCTCTCAGCTGAATATGTAATGTTCGGTTACACCCGAACTTAGCCTTCCTTAGTTTGTTTTACTTTATTTTACTTTATTTCATAACCAACAAAAAACTTACCGAAAATATTTGGAACCCCAACTTGACCAACTCGTTTGTTTGTTAACACTTTATATAAATATTTTCAAACACACTTTTTATGGCATTTTATTTTATTACAATTTTTTTCCTACTTTTTTATTTTATTTTAATATATACTTTTTTATTTTAGTTTATTTAGACTATAATATGAATAATAAATAAATAAATATTATTTTAACTTAAATTAATTATTTTATTATAATTTATTTTATATCTTTTTACTATTTAGTTAAGTCTATCCTTATTATTTGATAATTATTTTTTGTTATTTAATTATTTAAAAGGTATTTTATTTTATTTAAGAAAATTTTATTTAACTTTTTTCTCTTATTTTCTTTGATTTTACTTTCTTCTAATTTACTTTATTTTTATTTTATATTACTTTATTAAATTTTTTTATTTTATCCTCTTTGCTTTGTTTTAATTTATTTATTTTTTTATTTTGTTTTTACTTTTTGTTTTACTTTATTTAATTCATATTATTTTATGTTAATTTATTTGTTTATTTAATTTAATTTTATTTTCTTAATTTATTTTTTTTAGTTATTATATTTACTTTATTTTATTTATTTTATTATGTTTGATTCATTTTATTTTTTACTTTCTTTTATTTCTTTTTTTCTATTCACTCACTACTTGTGCACCTATATACATACATATTAGCACAAGTACATATGTATGTATATTTTTCAGTACGTTCTTTTTCACCGAGTACATTTTAAAATATAGCGGCGCATTCATATGCAAATTGCTTACGTAAACGCGATAATTGTTGACACTCCGATATTAATGATCTTAAATTGTATTTCACTACTAATCATTTTTTTTTATAATATTTTAAAAATTTTCACAATAATCTAACTAATCACTTGCCGAAAAAATATTGGCGCACACGTGTTAAAGGTTTCGCGGCATAACCGGAACTGGCAATCGCTGTAACGAGCTTCACGGATGTTACGCGGCTTTGTTTGCTGATCCAGAAAATTTCCACCAGCAAAACAAAAATACTTTTACTATGCCGTGTTTCTCACCAGAAAGGTAATGAACGCAAGGGTGCACTCACCATACATTTAAGCGCACTCATCACAGATAAGGTTACATTAGCCGTGTTTTTAACACGCGTATATCCGTTTACGCTAAACTTTATATTGACTGCTAAGCGACAACTATAAATACACCTCTGAATTTGCTGCGCATAAATTTTGTCCTACTAAATTTCAATACGCATTACTACTCAGATGTAACTGAAATATGTGTCTTTGTTTCACACCCTCTAACACTAATTCTATGTATTCTATGGTGTGTCTACAATTCATCGCAACTGATTCAGCTATATGTTATACCCTATGGCCATCAGAGCGTTGTGTGTCCTCCGCTTTTTCGGTACACCCTGTTACTGTAGCTAGTTGTTTAACCACAGCCGCTAGATGGGTCTCCTAAGCATTATATAAGCGAGGACTAGGCCGTACACGCGCAAAAACGAACGTATACGCGCGTGTTAAAAAACACGGCTATATCCACAGCTGATAGTAGTACTACAAAAATACAGTGGCGACCTGTTAATTTGTGAAAACTTTATTTATATTTGAAGTGTGTTTCAACTTCTAGTAGGTCACATTCGCCACTTACCACAGCAGAATTTGTTTAAACTCCCACTGTCTGTATTTGTTATTTAACATTATTTGTACACTTTTAATCAGCTACTCTGTTCAGAATTTACATTTTTACACTCTAAAACTACAATTAGTGTATTTTGTGTGCTTAAATTATGTTAAAATTGTGTTAAAGTTTTTGGTGTGGTGGAAGTGACCTACTAGAAATTTGTGAAGCTCCGCTGCTTTCCACTGAAGTTCGCGCATGCAACATCTTTATTCTTCGATCAGTTTGTTATTACAGATTATTGCCGTCAAGATACTCACATTGTTTTAATCAGTGAGTTTTCTTTTTCACAATTTCCAGTGTACACTTCAAAACTCAGCTAGTGAACCTAGCCACTAGTACTAGTCTTTTCTATTTATTTAATTTTAATTTTTTATTCAAAAGTTATCACTAAAAACGGGTTTTGAACGTCAGACATGTAAGATAAGCCCTATCCACTAAATGATGTTAACTATTATATCCTAGGCCCGAGTTATTCAAATTTCAAAGAATATTTGGTTTTCACTGTGAGTTAAATGTGTTACAATATTTGACTAATTAATTTAGGGATTCAAGAGGTTGTGTAGCGCAACCCTCTCAGGGGTTGCCAGCGCAATATACAGCTTCTCCAACCCAATTGTCAACCTCACCTACCCGCGGCGAACTGTGTTTCATTAACAGACGAGGTTCTGGCGACCCAAAATCTCCTCATGGAACTAGGGGTGGGGAGGTAGGGATGGCCTTGAAGGTTTAATGTGGCTATATAAATCGTTCCCGAGATGGTCGGGCTAGTAACTTAATGGTGCTTTGTTACCGGAACGTACCGGATCTATATCCGGTAAAGGACCATCAACATCAATAACACTCCCCAAAGCCTTTGGGGGGGTGTATTTATCGTTAATACAACAGCAAAACAACTAATTAATTTAATCGAAATGTAAATTTTACTTAGATTTGTTTATATTTAATTCTAAGTAGTCGTATTATTGTAAAATAAGTTTAAAGAAATGAATATTTTTCGAATAACATTTTATTAAATGATTGAAACTATAAAATCGCCGAAATGTATGTCAAAAATCCCCATATTCAGATCTATTAAATTTTGTTTGGAGTGGCATCATTGGCAAAATTGTGCATTTTGACAGCGCTCTCTCGAACCAAATAGTAGGGCTGACTACATTCACGACGGCGGTGTAGCCGCCACATCTGTCATATTATCACTGATGACCTGATATGAAACTTCTCGCTCTCTGAGAGCGCGTGAAAATGTGCATTTTTATAATATTGGCCATAGATGCCATCATGCTCAAAATCAAATTTGGGCATTTCAGAATAACTTTGGGTTATTTTACGTGGTAAAGGTTTAATTTATGATTTTCACCGAAAATTTACTCAAGATTGTCAAATGGGATATCAGAAAACTCGAATTTTTGTCAGGATTACAAATCAGAAGAAAAAAATAACTCTTTTTCACCCGTGGAAAATTTATCAGTGACAACACCTTTCATCGAAGGGCTGCACACGAAATGGGGTTTGGTAGCAATTTTCGATTGGTGAAAAGTCAGCTTCTTAGTCTTCGCATTGATGTAAATGGATGCATAAAAGCCGTGTTTTTGTGGAGCATTGCGACATTCCATTTTTGACAGCTGAGATAAATTGTAGGTATACGTATAGGTTAACGCAACATGTTTAATTAACAGCCTTTTCGGACGACAACGCACATACTTCACCAAGGGATCTTATTTCGTAATTTCTTATACATTTTTTGCGTTTTTTATTGTATCTGGATATACATACATATGTATGGACATAAACGTTTTGGTAGCATCAAAGTGAAAAAAGGGGCTAACCGTTCATTGTTATCTTATGGCGGTGCCAGAGCAACAAAGCAAAGCAGCGCAATCAAATATATTATTTCATATTTTTTCACTTATCTGCCACAAAATATTTCTACAAAACTTTGCCTTTTTTATAAATTTTAATAAGTTCTTATCAGCTTACTTGCTGATTTATTTGAAAATAATGAAACCGAACTGATTTCTTGGAGTTTTTGTGGGTATCTTGGGCAACTCTATAGCCATCTGATCTTCAAGGCCCATTCTTGGAAACGAATGAACTTTTGTTTACAATCGAATGAACCTATGTCTATTGTTCATCGCTAGGAAATTAGCGACGTTCCATCAACTAAGCAGCACTTTAATAATACTACTGTTATTATTTGGCTGCTCAAACACACCCATATTAATTGTGCATTAAATCTAAAATATATAACTCAAAAATGACTCCGGTTGTTATGTCCGCAGCATTTATTTGGTTCAAATACACAACCAATAATAGCCAAAGCCATAATAATTTACACGGGTCATCAATTCTTCCTCTGGTTCAAAAGCTGAACTACCAGCGCTACCGTCATCAGCTCAGTGTCATCATTGCCAGTAGCGCCAATAACACCAAACTCGTGCCTGACACACAAAAGTCGTTTCACACAATAGCGCAAGTGAAATGTACTACGCACTCACTACTAAGTAGCGTCAAAAATTCGCTTGGAGTCATTGCGTCAATGAGCTACCATTGAGCTGGCACCGCATTGGCGTTGACGCCATGCAATTTACATCATTAAAATTGCACGAATGCCCAGGCTCATTAGATTTTTAATGATGATGGTGAAAACGAAGCAGGGGTAAAACGTATGGTGTATTCCTGGCGCAGCCGTCTCCTCATTATCAATTCATATTTCTCATTATCAATTTATGTATTCTCAATATGAAGTAACATTTTTCACTATCAATAGCCGTGTTTTTTAACACGCGTATATCCGTTTACGCTTAAACTTTATATTGACTGCTAAGCGACAAACTATAAATACACCTCTGAAATTGTTGCGCATAAATTTTGTCCTACTAAATTTCAATACGCATTATACTCAGATGTAACTGAAATATGTGTCTTTGTTTCACCCTCTACACTAATTCTATGTATTCTATGTGTGTCCACAATTATCGCAACTGATTCAGCTATATGTTATACCCTATGGCCATCAGAGCGTTGCGTCTCCGCTTTTCGCTACACCCTGTTGCTGTAGCTAGTTGTTTAACCACAGCCGCTAGATGGGTCTCCTAAGCATTATCTAAGCGAAGATAGGCGTTTTTTTACACGCGCAAACGAAACGTATACGCGCGTGTTAAAAAACACGGCTAATTTATATTTTCTCAATAAGAAGATACGCTTCTCATTATAATATTTTATTTTCTCATTATAAAGTTGGATTTCCCATTATCGATTTGCGTTTTCTCAATACCCGTGTTTTTTTATACACGCGTATACGTTTCGTTTGCCCGTGAAAAATAACGCCTATCCTCACTTAGATAATGCTTAGGAGACCCATCTAGCGGCTGTGGTTGAAGAACTAGCTACGGCAGCAGGGTTTAGCGAAAAGCGGAGACACAACCCTCTGTTGTATTTCTGTTTATAAATAGCGGACGCGCATAGAATACAGACAGAAACGGTATAATAGCCGTGTTTTTTAACACGCGTATATCCGTTTACGCTTAAACTTTATATTGACTGCTAAGAGACAAACTATAAATACACCTCTGAAATTGCTGCGCATAAATTTTGTCCTACTAAATTTCAATACGCATTATACTCAGATGTAACTGAAATATGTGTCTTTGTTTCACCATCCCCTCTAATTCTATGTATGTATGTGTCCACAATTCTCGCAACTGATTCAGCTATATGTTATACCCTATGGCCATCAGAGCGTTGCGTCTCCGCTTTTCGGTACACCCTGTTGCTGTAGCTAGTTGTTTAACCCCAGCCGCTAGATGGGTCTCCTAAGCATTATCTAAGCGATTGGCGTTTTTTTTCACGCGCAAACGAAACGTATAGTGTAAAAAAAAACACGGATATTCTCATTAGGGGGACTCATGTAACCGTATAAATGCCTTATAAAGTGTGTAAACGTATAAATTTATCTAGTTTACGCACGAGCTGTCAAATTTTGTATGAAAAATCATTTACACAATTTGTATAAATTTACGCGCACATTTCATTGTGTAAACGCGGTAAATCATAGGAATGCACCTTGCAGACATTACAGACGGCATTTTCATCAAAAATCTCCAACATCAGCAAGAAAAGGCATTTTAGTTTTGATTTTTCACTTAATCTTGGTATTTTTTAATTTCAAAAAAATTTTTTGGAAATAATACAGCTGAAAAACAATCAAGTTTATCAAGAGTATTACTAGGTGCGTTCATATAACCGCGTGTGTAAATGGATATAATTTTACACCTTATAAGTTTATATGCTATCATGAGTCCCCCTATTGTAAACTGGAAAGTGTAGTGCATAAATGAACTGTCAAATTTTGTATGAAAAATCATTTACAACATTTCATGGTGTAAACGCGATAAACTCAAAGGAATGCAACCTTGCAAACAACAACCGTCAGTTTTATATGTAAAAATTCTATGATACAACGAACGCTAACGCGGTTAGGCTGTTATCGGTAAGTGTTGCATACTTTTCTGCGCACTTGATTTTGTTTTACAGATTTTTGGCGATGGAATTTTACCTAAGCGAAAGTTGGAATTTTATTTTAAAACAGATTTAACCCACAGAACAGAGATCTGCAATAAGTAGTTGTATCTGAACGCGACATAAGGCTAAGTCACAATAAAATATGATTAACACTCGAAAAGAAGAACTGGACTGTTCAAAGTTGACTTCGAAGAAACCTTGTAATGTTGATGCATTAAAAGAAATGGATAGGGTGAGAAACGTTACAAATAACTAAGTAAAGATTACACAACTAATTTAAACAATATTTCACCCTACTAAAAATTTAAAAAAAAACATATTTAAATTAAATTAAGAAAAAAGCTTTTCTAAGAACATGATTCTTTTACTTGTTAATAAAACGAACTAAAAAGTAAAAAATAAAATTAAAGAAAAAAAAACTTTTTTAAAAATAAGCTTTTATTATTGGTTAATATATTTAACTAAAACGTAAAAAATAAATTGACTGTAAAGAAATATAACACTTATAAATTCATTGTAACCTTTAACGATAATTAGGGCTTTTTCGTCTGCGACAAAAAAATTCTATATTGTACATAATTATATATTTTAACATTAAAACATTACACCTAAATTATTAAATCTTACAGTTTATATCACAGTCCTAATTGTTCTAATAAAAGCGTGTTACATTGTGATAGCAAGAAAAGGAGATCCTAAATGTTCTTAATTATACCAACAAAATTTAACACGCTTTTATTAGAACAATTAGGACTGTGATATAAACTGTAAGATTTAATAATTTATGTGTAAAGTTTTAATGTTAAAAATATATAATTATGTACAATATAGAATTTTTTGTCGCAGACGAAAAAGCCTAATTATCGTTACAGGTTACAATGAACTTATAGTGTTATATTTCTTTACAGTCAATTTATTTTTTACTTTTTAGTTAATTTTATTAACCAATAATAAAAGCTTATTTTTAAAAAAGTTTTTTTTTCTTTAATTTTTTACAAATATTCTTATGAGCGTCGCTATTTTCGGCGCGACAGAGCAGCACGACAATCAATCACGACAGCTGTTGTAGCCAGATTAAACCTAATTCTATTTTTGGGAAGCGACAGTGAGTGGCGTCCTTTTTATTTTATCAATAAAAACTAAAATAGAAGTAAATAACAGATAATAAAAGCTAAAATCATTCTTTTGGGCGTTTTTTAAACTAATTAATATTTTTTTCTAAAATTTTCGCTACTATTTGCTGTAATTTATATTGGTGGCTGCCGCTTTGAAAGTAATCAAGAAGCCAATGCACTACACTTCTCGTCAAGCTTTGCTTTATTGTGGTTGTGGTCTGTAGACGCCGTGTTTAATGTGATCAGCCCTAGTCGCAAATCCATTCATCTAAGTCCACAGAAGTGAACAATGGAATAAAAGTTGCAATCAAATACCTCTAATTGGAAATAATAGCTGTGTTTTTTTTCCTTCTATATACGTTTACTCTTAAACTTTGTATGGACTGCTAAGCGTTAAACTTTAAATACACCTCTGAAATTGCTGCTAAAATTTGTATGTACTACTAAATTTCAATACGCATTATACTCAAATGCAATTGAAATATGTGTCTATGTTTCACCTCTACACTAATTCTATGTACCACTTCTAAAAATGGTGTGTGCTCACTTTTCATCGCAAACCGATTCAGCTATAGCGTCTCCGCTTAGTAGCTCTCCGTAGCTATTTGCCGCTAGATGGGTCTCCTAAGTATGTATTTGCCGCTAGAAGGGTCTCCTAAGCATTATCTAATACGCCAATTACACGGCTCAAGTATCCTTGTGCCAATTACCAATTTGCACAAGGATTTGCCGGTGTGTGCACTGGTTGCGCTATTTGCGCAGAAAACTGCGCTAAAATCAAAACGATTTTGATATTTACGCATGTCTGCAAATATTGCACATGCTTTTTTCTTCGTGTGTGGTGAATCTTACACAGTTTACATGTGGTTCTGATAATAGCCGTGTTTTTTAACACGCGCGTATACGTTTCGTTTGCGCGTGTTAAAAAACGCCTATCTTCGCTTAGATAATGCTTAGGAGACCCATCTAGCGGCTGTGGTAAAACAACTAGCTACAGCAACAGGGTGTACCGAAAAGCGGAGACGCAACGCTCTGATGGCCATAGGGTATAACATATAGCTGAATCAGTTGCGATGAATTGTGGACACACATATAATACATAGATAGTATACAGGGTGAAACAAAGACACATATTTCAGTTACATCTGAGTATAATGCGTATTGAAATTTAGTAGGACAAAATTTATGCGCAGCAATTTCAGAGGTGTATTATAGTTTGTCTCTTAGCAGTCAATATAAAGCTTAAGCGTAAACGGATATACGCGTGTTAAAAACACGGCTAATATACATCAGTAATTATTGCTTAAAAATGTTAATATCGAAGGCGCAAGGACCATCTCTAGCTTGTAACAGGAATTCACACAAATTCAATAATAAATAATAATTTTTTATACAATTAGAACACATGTTTCATTTGTTGCGGTAGTTGAAAAATGAATATTGCGCAGTGCTGCAATGAGTTGAGCTGGTCTTGCAATTAAAATATATATTTTATAAATACATTGGAAGTTCGACTAATACCGTAAATTACCAGCACTGTGGAAAATAAATAGTGAATTTTTATAAAATGAATGCCTTTTTTATACAATTAAAATACATGTTTTCATTTGTTGCGCTACTTTAAAAATGAATATTGCGCAGTGTTTTGAGTCGTGTATGTAAAAATTTTCATTTGCACAAATTTCGTCATTTTATATTTGCGCAAGGTTTTTGTGTCATGTATGGGCCGTATAAGCGAGGATAAGCGTTTTGTTACGCGGAAACGTAAACGCGAGTTAGTAGGCATTAGAAAATTCTTCTCCCCATATTTCAAGGCGAACATAGTCAAGGACGCACATCCACGTTCCATATAAAATAAAAAAAGTTGATGAATTGTATTGGCCGATTCTGTAACTAACGCATTTTGCAGAGATCATACGGCAGTATTCAACGAATCATTGCCAACGAATTGCAAATGAGAAAGGCTTTTGTGATTTGAGTCGCTATTTCTAAGGAATTATCGAAAAGTTCTAAGCCAACCGGATAATTTTTTTACCCGTTTTGTGACCATGAACGAGACCCTGCTCTAGTACAGATATTCATTCAAGGGGTATTTGATGACAACTCTGATTTAATTTCTTTACACTTCGTACACCTCGGCGGTTCCTTTTCAAACGAATTAGCGAATCTTGGCCTATATATAAGTAAGTGACTTTTTTGTCATGAACTAAAGCTGCAGACATTGGTGCTTTATCGGTAACCTTATATCAGCTGATTCGACCAACCTTATGGGAATCAATGCAATCGATTATTGGTGCTGCTAAGGTCGTAACCGTATCGTAGCCAACCAATTGGTTTTTGGTTTACCGTCGTAACGATAAACAGCTGATTACGTTAGGGATACGACTACAGCGATACTACATATGGCACCAATGACTCCCGCTTAAAGGATATCTAACTAATTAGGGGACAATTTATTTTTACGTAAGTTCGCCCAACAGTTTGAAATTCAACCATTACAGACGTCACTACACATTCGCTTCCTTTCTTTGACTTTCTTTATTTTATATTATTTTATTCCTTACTGGTTACAAGAAACTTACCGAAAATATTCGGAACTCCAAATTGACCAGCTCGTTTGTTTTGTTAATACTGTTTTCACACAGAAACTTAATGATCTCATTTCACCTGCTAATGAAATCGTAAATTTTTTGCTTTCACACAGAAGTATCTGCTCGATTAGTATGATAGATGAAATGTCAAAATAATAATAACAATAATAAGATCGCGGATTTAAATTGTTAATAACAATAATATTTAATTGGTTTAGAAAAGTAAACGTACAATGCAGGAAAATAATTATTTAAAAGAAATATTTGTTGCATATACTGCAAGTATGCAAGCTTTGCAATCGATGCAAGCAAGTTACGACAACGCCGTTGCTTTGCAAAGAAAACGAAAGGAGAAGAATTTTTTAATTTTGCAGCATCTGAGACGACAGCAGATTTACCTTTACGGGTTAATGGCAACGAAAGCCTCTCGGCGATCCCTCTGGAAATTGGTAAGTCAATTTATAGTTTATAACACACTGTCCGGTTATAGGTAATTCTTTTTATTATAGGGACGGCCCTCATCTTTCTGGGAAGTCACTTGTGACTGCAACGACGACAATTTTTTTAAGACACACTTCCGCATGCATCGTACCAGCTTTGAAACCCTCTGCAGCTTCCTAAAAAATTTGCAGAAGTCGGACACAAATTGGCGACTTGCGATACCACTTTCGAAACGGGTTGCTATTGCTTTATTTACTCTGCGATCAGCTGGAGAATACAGAGTGGTATCAGAACTTTTCGGAATTGGAATATCGACGGTATGCAAAATTTTATGGGAGTTCTGTGAGGAAGTTTACGAAGCAATGTCAGCGCAATTTATTAAAAAATTACCACCTACTCCAGAAATTATAGCTGATCTCGTGGGTGGCTTTCATCGTCTAGGTTTTCCACAATGTCTAGGGGCAATAGGTAAGGAATATTACATGTATTTATGCACATGTACGGGAATAACCATTTTTACCAAGATGGGTGCCACATCGAAATAAAACCAAATGCAGAAGATGCAGTCGATTATTACAACTACAAAGGATGGTATTCCATTATATTATTAGCTGTAGTGGATTACAGGTAGGTACACTATGCTGTAGTTCTTGCCATGAATTGGTGCTAATTATGTTATTTTTAAATTTAGATATCGTTTTTTTATATGTGAACATCGGCTCTCCAGGACGATGCAATGATTCACAGATTTATAATGCCTCTTTAAAGAAGAAATTAATGGAAGAAAATGAACTACTGGCCGCGAGTAAAAAGGAAATAGGTGGCCTAAATATGCCAATATGCATCATTGGAGACTCTGCGTTCCGATTTTCCACCACTTTGATGAAGCCGTACTCTTTTTCTATGGCGCTAACTGAAACGCAAAAGCTTTTTAATTATAATCTTTCAAAATGTAGAAGGGTGTCTGAAAATGGCTTTGACCAGCTAAAAGGACGATTCCGTCGAATTGGAAAAGGTTTAGACAATAGAATTGGTAAGGCAGCTATTATAATTAGGGCATGCTGCGTCATTCATAACTTCCTAAATGAAATGAATGATAAAATAAATGACTTGTGGCTGGAGAGGTTCCAAGAAGTAGGAAGAAGTTATGAAAGACCGCAGTTTAATGTTGTGATTGGCGACAATGATCCATCTGCTGAAGAAATAAGACGAGGACTATGCAATTATTTTTGTACGTACATATTTTATTTATTATTTTTGTATGTTGTATGTTGATGACATTAATATTTAGAAATGTATGTGATATTCAATTTTTTTTTATTTAAAAATGCCAATATGCCGTTTTTGAGTTCTTTATTGTCTTGGGCTATTTCTTTCAATGCGTTGGCCTTCTCTTCCTCAATTTTCATGAATTTGTTTTCGTTTTCTTCACTTTTTTTCATGTAATTAGTTATTTCCACTGACACCTCCTCAAATTTCTCCATGACTTTCGTGTGAACACTAACATAATTTTTTTTCTTTTTAGGTTCGATCGCAGACGAGCCTGGTAGTGGCGACGGTGGGTTGGACCAGGGCTGCGGTGTAGAAGGGGTAGATGTCAATTGTGGTGATGGTGTTGAGGGTACTAAAGATGTGGTACTTGATTCTGTTTAAAATAAAAATTTTAATAAAAATATGGCATGTTTTTAATATATTCGTAACACAATAAAAATATAAACCGAGCATATACATTGTTTCTCTGTATTAAGTAGAAGAAAATGAAAAAGTTCTGCAGGGCGATATCAAAAGCCCTTGGAGTCTTGGCAGGAATACTGTTCGTGGTATTACATATGTATATAAATAAATTTGCGGTACTCGACAGATGATGTTCTGGGTCACCCTGGTCCGCATTTTGGTCGATATCTCGAAAACGCCCCCACATATACAACTACCACCACTCCCTTTTAAAACCCTTATTAGTACCTTTAACTTGATACCCATATCGTACAAACACATTATAGAGTGACCCCTGGTCCACCTTTATAACGATATCTAGAAAAAGGCGACCACCTATAGAACTATGCCCCGCTCCCTTTTAAAATATTCATCGGACGTCACTGATCTCTCCAGTTTTTTCGTCTCGCGAAACCTGACATTAACTGCGACCTTATTTACAACATGGACGTCCCAAATGTCGACCATTTTAAACATCCACATCGATGGTTCTACGCTACCGACTGCCCTACACCCCAAAATCTTGGGTGTAACGTTTGATCAGGATCTACATTTTGGTGAGCATGCAGCCGCAATTGTACCGAAAATCCAGAGATGTAATAAAATTCTCAAATTCCTTGCTGACAGTACTTGGGGAAAAGACAAAGAAACGCTCATTACCATATACAAAGCAATTGCCCAGCCGATTGCATGCTACGCGTCCCCTATACCGTCGCCAAGCCTAAAATCTACTCACTGGAAGAATCTACAGGCCTGCCAAAATACTGCCCTCACAACCGCCGCGGGTTGTCTTCTTATGCCCCCAGAACACCATCTACATAATGAGTCGAGAATACTCCCCATCAGGGAGAGAAATGAAATGCTAACCAAACAGTTCCTGTTGAATGCGCAGAAACCTGGGCATCCCAACAGAAATATGATTGATGAGTCAACACCGCCCAGGGGCTTAAGGAGTCATCTCCGTAAGCATTATGAGGAAATACGGCACCGAGAACTCAGTCGTGTGAAGCCAAAAAACACAAGCAGGTCCTCGTCGAACTCCATAAACAGGCGTCGGACCTTTATGCCGGGAATTGCCCGGTGAATCCAGTACTCGGGGAACAGTACCCAAAACTTGCGGAAGAGGAACGCATACTCCCCAGAGAAACGCGAGTCACTCTAGCTCAACTTCGTTCTGGATACTGTAACAGGCTAAACTCTTACCTATCGAGAATCAAACCCGACATAGAAAAATGTATGCCCCGCTTGCAATGTGGCCCCACATGACACCAACCATCTCTTGTAATGTGGAACCAACGTCTCTAACACCCCTTTCATTATGGTCCATTCCCTGTCGAAACAACAAGTTTCCTTGGGCTCCCGTTAGAGGACATTGATGACAATTTGTGATCGATCGCACCTATTGGACGGGGCGAAGCACTGCTACAACACTAACAACAAACCACCACCAAAAACTTCGGACCTCTGTGCCAGAAATTATCCGGCGAACCCCGTTCCTATAGTCATATACCCTAAACTCACTAGAGGAAAGCAATGTCCCCAGGGAGGCGTACGTCACTCTAGCCCAACTTCGATTTGAATACTGTAACAGGATTTTGATGACTTGTGAGTAGTCCCACCTCTTGGATGGGGCAAAGCACTGCTACAACAACAACATCAACAACAAGGGCCTCTCGGCTGTTATCTGTTTGCGCGCATTACAAATCAATAGCAATACCCTTCCAGGTCTTGTAGTAATGCCGAGAGGCCGTCAAAAGTTTTGTCGGAAAGGATAGCAATGGTTATGGTTGGCACACGATACACATATATATACATACCATCGATGCTCTCCAACATAAGTTCACAAAATCGATTGGCCTTAAAGCCACCAATTATTTGATGCACTCTGGCATAAAACGGCCATATTGACGGTGATCCCCCCGAAGGCCCATTTCCGTTTTTTTCTTTGCTAAAACAAATTATGTTTGCTTAGTCCCACTTTTAATTTAATTGATATATAAATATGGTAATTTATACGCCAGCATGACACTGCTAATACGCGTCCAATATCGAGAGAGGTGTCAAACGACGCGTCTTGATATCAGTATTAATAATCCGAAACCGGAAAATAAAAATTTTAACTTGTTCAAAAGATATTAATGAAAAACCGAAAAATGACCCGCGGGTCCCTCCGAAACCGGGGGTGAAATCCATAGTATTTTTGGTAATTGTTTACTTTAGCTGACAACTGCTAAAACCCAACCAAAAAAATATCAGGACCACGAATCCGAGAGCGGAAATTCAAAATTTTATTTCTGTCAAAAGTTATTTCCAAAAAACCGAAAAATGGCCCGGAGCGCTCCGAACCTGGGTTGGGATCCATAGCATTTTTGCGCAGAACACCTTTCTGCATTGGCGGCCTTTGGCCGCGCTTATAAAAAATTACGCTGGGTGAGTCCAACACCGGTTTGGACACCAAAACTATATCCTCGCAAAACACTATTACCCACAGTTTTTCTTGTGGGTACTACAAAAACATCAAAACAACAACAACCACATGAAAATTTTCAATTGTTTGCAAATATCTCCAAAAGGAAATAAAATTTGGAATTTCCGCCTTCGGATTCGTGGTCCTGGGATCAAAACGCGTCTTTTGACACCTCTCCTTATATTTTTGGACGAGTGTTTTAGCAGTTGTGAGCTAAAGTAAACAATTACCTTTTTTGGTAATAGTCTAGTTGAGGGGTCGACTGCTAATACGCTACCAAAAATATCGAGAGGTGCCAAACGACGCGTCTTGACATCAGTATTAATAATCCGAAGGCGGAAAACTCGTTCAAATGATATTGACGAAAAACCAAAAAAAGACCAGCGGGTACCTCCGAAACCGGGGTGAGATCCATAGTATTTTTGCGCAGAACACCTTTCTCAGTTGACGGCCTTTGGCCGCGCTTATAAAAAATATCCCTGGGCTACACCATGCCAAGTCCGGGTGTGTGGTATAACCGGTGATGCACAATTTTTTTTTGTGGGTAGAAGCACAACAACAACCACATGAAAATCGCCAACTTCAACTGCAAATATCTCCGGACATAGATAAAATTTTTCCGCCATCGGATTATTGTTCTCGAGATTAATACGCGTCTTTTGACACCTCTCTCAATATTTTTGGTAGTGTATTAGCAGTCGACCCCCTCAACTAGACTATTACCCCTTTTTTTTGCCGGAACACCTTTTTGCATTGGCGGCCTTCGGCCGTGCTTATAAAAAGTTACCCTGGGTGGGTCCAACACCGGTTTGGAAACCAAAACTATATCCGCGCAAAACACTTATGTTCACAATTTTTTGTTGGTACGCCAACATTACAACACCCACATGAAAATCGCCAACTTCAACTGCAAATATCTCCGGACAGAGATAAAATTTTTATTTTCTGGTTTCGGATTATTGTTGTCGAGATTAATACGCGTCTTTTGACACCTCTTTGATATTTTTGGACGCGTATTAGCAGTGTCATGCTGTCGTATAGAATTACCATAAATATTTTCTTACCGGTATCGCTGGGTAAAATTTGCGATCTTGACTTGAATATCTCGAGCGGTGTAATTGTAGCCTAACTTTGCCAACTCGTTTGCCATCTCTTTATATATATGGCCATTCTTTCGCGAAGATCGAAGATCAGCAGCACGCTCTTCCCACAAATCCAGGATAGCCACTTCGCCATCTCCAGGCCAAAACAATCGCTTTCTTTTAGGTTTTGCTGCTAAAGGAACAAAATTCATTTAATTTTTTTTTCCATGTGTGTATATAAAAAGTATAATATATTAATTTACTCACTATCACTATTATTTTGCATTATGAAAACACAAATTCTGGTTTTTTAAAATCAATTAAATTTGTTTAGCGCATATAATGACATTTCTAACTGACAGCCAATGACATTTACTTTGACAAATGACATTTTTAAGCACTGAACACACCAAAAACTAAGAACAACAGAGTTGCATTGTGCTTTTGACTTCATTAGGCATTCGATTAGCTACTATGAAATAATTATAGATTCGAATTTTGTAGGGAAGATTGAGCTCAATAAGCGTCTTAATGTAGTAAAATGCCTTTATTATTCAATAAGCCGTCTGTGTGAAAATAGAATAACACTTTTTGTGAAAACTTTCTTACACACTATTCGTGCCATTTTATTTTATATAATCTTATTTTATTCCAGTCTATTAATTTATTTAATTTCTGTTTCATTTGAGGTTATTTTTTCGATCTAAACGATGCCAGCCTTTCCAAATGAACCACTTTCATTTTGGTTCGTGGTTTGCCAATGGTTTGTATGCGGTATACTACATCGTTGATCCGTTTTACAACTTTGTATGGGCCTTCCCTATTACACTGCAATTTCGGGGGCAAACGTTTTTTTCGTTGTGGGTTATATAACAGCACCAAATCTCCTTCCTGAAACCCTTCCGAATTAATTGCTTTATCGTATCTGGCTTTCGTCTTGTCACTCATAATCTTTGCTCGTTGCCTTACTAGATCGTGTATCTCTCTCAGCTCTTCTTCCAAGACACCAGTGGATTTCTTGACATTTCTCTCCGCATCGGCATCTCACCCAACTTCAAATCAGCTGGCAGTCGAAAATCGTTGCCAAAAATTACCTTTGCGGGAGTTTGACCCGTTGTCTCATGCACTGCCGATCGGTAGGACATCATGAGTAATGATATGAGCCGTTATTTTGAAAGTGGCATAAGTCATTTCATGTCGTTTAGGTTCAGTGGTAATTTGTTTGTATCTCTCCTCGCGTCCAGTTTTTTAGAGTCCAATATCCAAAAGATGCAATTCTTATTATTATTTTATAATTGTAGAACCATCTATATATGCATTCGTTCAAAAATAACAATGCATTTAAGACCATGAGTTGGAAATGACTTATGCCACTTTCAAAATAAACGGCTCATATGTGTGTATCCCACTACTTATGGTACTTGTCTACTAATTTCCTTAAATGCTCCTCCAACGATCTATTGAAACGTTCCACCATACCATCGGACTGAGGATGCAATGCAGTTATCCGTGTTTTTCGAATGCCCAATGATTTACACATTTCGTGGAACACAGCTGATTCGAAATTCCTGCCTTGGTCAGGAGTTACACCATTGGTACACCATACCTTGCAACCCAATTGTTTTTTAAAGACTTCTGCTACTGTTTCCGCTTCTTGATTTGGGATTGGGATATACCTCTGGCCATTTACTGAAATAATCCATAACCACCAGTACATAATTGTTTCCGCAGTTGCTAGTAGGAAATGGACCTGCGACATCCATAGCGATTCTTTCAAATGGCGCACCTGAGTTACATTGCTTCATTTGGCCATGACTTCGGGTTTTGGGCCCTTTCGCTGTGCTGCAAACCTCGCAGTTCGCAATCCACTCAGTGACCGACTGACGGCAACCAACCCAATAGAATCTCTGTTTAATCTTCTCGAGCGTCTTCGTGATTCCAAGATGTACCTCCGCTTGGACCGTTATGCAGCTCGCTGAGCACGGCAGAATCCTCTTTCTGGGAACAACTATCAGTTTATTCTTGCATTGACCATCCTCACTCTCCCATACTCGATGAAGGCAACCGGATATCAATTCTAAACTGTTCCACTGTGCCCAATATGACTTCGCAATAGGACTCTCTGCTGACATCTCCTCTCTGTTTGGTCTTTCGTTTCGTTCGAGCCCTTGCATAACATGTGACAGATCTGTATCTTCTAGCTGACACTTTCTTAGTTGTTCCTTGTCCCATTCATCCGTACACGTTATAGTCATTAGCCGACATCTAATGTCTTCTTTAGCCTCGGCCTTTGACAGTGCTTGCATTCCAAACTACATGGTCTTCGTGACATTGCATCAGCATTTCCATGGGTACTACCTTTCGATGCTCAATGAAAAGTCATAGCTTTGTAGTCGCTCGATCCACCGTGCCAATTGTCCTTCCGGATTACGGAACTGCAGAAGCCATTTCAACGCTGCGTGATCTGTCCCGACGCGGAATCGCTGCCGTAGAGGTATTTGTGAAAATGTTTAATGCACTCTACCATGCCAACAGCTCTCTCCGTGTAACGCAATAGTTCCTCTCTGGTTTTCCAATCGAACGGCTGTAATATGCAACTACCTTCTCCTGTCCATCGACCAGTTGTGATAAAACGCCTCCTATAGCATATCCGCTCGCATCTGTATCTAGAATAAACGTTGCTCCTGGAATCGGATATGCCAACATTGGGGCAGTGCACAACGCTCTTTCAATGTTTGGAAAGCTACTTCTTGCTCCTTCTTCCATTCAAAGCTTTATTTTTTCTTGTTAGCTCGTGGAGGCTATGGGCTACGCTGGCAAAATTTGGTACAAATCGGCGGTAATATGTGCACAGCCCAAGGAAACTTCTCAATTCATGCAGATTCTGTGGTCTTGGCCAATCCTTCACTGCTTCTATCTTTTCATTCGCGGTGCAGATGCCCTCCGTCGTTACTTTATGACCCAAGTAACTAACTTGCTTCTTGAACAGAGAACACTTTTTGGGACTAAGTTTCAGACCAGCACCAGCTATTCTTTGGAAAACCTCCTCCAAGTTCTTCAGATGTTCTTCGAAGTTTTTTCCCAATACGATGATGTCGTCTAGGTACACTAAGCATGTTTTCCAATGTAGTCCTTTCAGTACCTGATCCATGAGTCTTTCAAAAGTAGCTGGTGCATTACATAGTCCAAAAGGCATCACTGTAAATTGCCAAAGACCATCACCGACACTGAAGGCTGTTTTCTCTTTGTCTTCCTCCTTCACTTCCACTTGCACAGTAGCCGCTTTTCAAGTCCATTGTGGAAAACCATTTCGTACGAGAGAGCGAGTCCAGAGTGTCGTCAATTCTTGGCAATGGGTAGCTATCCTTTTTTCGTAACGTCAATCAACTTCCGGTAGTCCACGCAAAACCTCATTTTTCCATGCTTCTTCTTTACAAGTACTACCGGTGAGCTCCATGGGCTAGCTGATGGTTCAATGACGCCGCTGTCGCTCATTTCTTGTATGATTTGACTCACACTTCCCGCTTCGCCAGTGTGAACACTACGTGGAGCTTGACGGATCGGCCTCGCATCTCCAGTGTCAATTTGATGTTTCACAACGTTGGTGCGGCCTGGTTTGGAGCCATCTTGGTCAAATATGTTTCCCTCTTGGCATCTTCCCACAAATAGCTCCTCTGGTCAGTTTGAGTGGTGACTTGAACTCATTGAGTACTCTTTACCGGGATACGTCCATCCTGTTTTGTTATAGCCAGGGTTTTTCCTACAAGTATGTTCGGTGTTGATTTGTTTGCTGCCTCGACAACCCACAATTTGTTTGTCCCCAATCCATCAACCTTTGCCCAGATGACTGCTTCGGATTTTGGTGGTATTTGCTGACTCTCTTCCACTAGCACTCGTTTACTGCTGTAGCCTCGCTCGTAGCCGAAATTAAGTGGCACATCCATGTCTTTTCGCATGTCTGCTTGCATATCGATTTTGATGCCTTGGCCGTTAAGAAGTCCACTTCAATTATGATTTCATCAACAATCTCTGCCACTATAAAATTGTGTAGTACCGTGACGTTCCCAATTGCTACTTCACATGCTACTTCTTCAATTACCTGGGTGTCCTCTCCCGTGGCTGTACGTAATTTTGCTCCAAGCAATGGTCTTATCTTCTTGTTGACTAAATCTGATCGAATGATGGAATGAGATGCACCCTATCTACAGTCAGTAAACGTTCCTTTCCATCCACATGTCCTCCGCAGATAAGATTGCTTGACCTTCTTCCAATTTGCGAGATAGAGATTATGGGGCATTCAATTGAGGGAGCCAGCTGTCGCCCCTTGCGGCTGACTCGCCTTAGTTTAACGATTGGGTGGATTTGGAGATTTGCTCATCTCTTTCAGCTCTGCGTTTACGGCCACCCACATTGCTGGAACTGTTAGGATTGGTACTGCAATAACGTGCAATGTGCCCTGGTTTCCACATTTAAAGCATTTGACTCCACCATCGTTTTTCTGCTGCGTTCCTTTTAATGCTTACAAAATTGTGTATACCCAGTCTGGCCTTTCCACTTCCACGCGATGAGCTTTGTATGCGGGCTTACTCAAAAGTGACGCTGTTTCCTGAGTCAGTGCATGGGATGCCGTTTCAGCAAATGTTTGCTTTGGGCTTGCGTATGTAGCTCGCTTTGTTTCGACGTCCCGTATGCCATTTATAAAACTCAGAATCTTTACCCTTTCAGTGTATTCCACAGGTGCGTCCGCATTTGCAAGATGAGCCAATCTTTCAATGTCTGAAGCAAACTCCTGTAAAGTCTCGTTAGATTTTTGGTAGCGGTTTTGCAATTCTATTTGGTAGATTTGTTTCCTGTGTTCGCTTCCGTAACGTCGTTCTACAGCAGCCATCATGCTTCATAGTTGTTCCGCTCTCCTTCGGGAATCTTCTGTAGGATTTCGGCTGCTGGCCCCTTCAATGCTACGATAGAGCTGCAACTTTATCTTCAGCATTCCAGTTGTTCACTGCTGCGGTCTTCTCAATTGTAGCTTAAAGACCTGGAAAGGAACAGAACCGTCAGGGATGGAGTTTTTTACCTTCGGATTGCTTGCTGAAACAGCTGGGCGCTTTAGTGTAACTGCACCATACGACCTTTTAAATCATCTACTTCTGCCTGAATTGAGCCATTTTTGCATCCTGCGCTTCCAGTTTTGATGACATCTTCTCAACTGTAGCTTAAAGACCTGGAAAGGAACAGAACCGTCAAGGGATGGAGTTTTTAACCTTCGGATTGCTTGCTGAAACAGCTGGGCGATTTAGTTGTAACTGCTCCATACGACCTTTTAAATCATCTACTTCTGCCTGAAATTGAGCCATTTTTGCATCCTGCGCTTCCAGTTTTTGATGACATCTGTTCCAAAATTTCTGGCCGACATTTCAGATATACGTGCCTCTTGCGCTTCCAATTGGGATACCATATATGTCTTTTGGTCTTCCAGTTGAGATGACACTTGCGACGTCATTTCTGAAATACGTGCCTCCTGTGATTCCAGTTGGGATGCTATATATGTCTTCTGTTCTTCCAGTTGAGTTTCTGTCTTGGTGCCATATATGTCTTCCGTTCTTCCGTTGAGTTTCCATCTTGGTGTTATCTGTGTCGACATTTCCGAAATGCGTGCCTCCTGTATTTCCAATTGTGATGCCATATATGTCTTCTGTTCTTCCAGTTGAGATGACATTTGCGACGACATTGATGTTACTGTCGATTTTGTGCAGATATTGCAGCAATATCATGTTCAAGTCTGTGCTCGTAACTGTCTGCGATGTTTCATTATTCTCTTCAATTTTTGTTGTCTCCTCGTCATCAAGAGGAAAGACATACTCTTCCACGTTAATTCCCTCTAATTCCATTGCCTTCGTAGTCGTGCCTGAAGTTCGAGTTTATTGCCGGTTGTATTCAATTTACGGCTCTCCAACTCCTTCTTCAGTTGCTGGATCTTCAATTCACTCCACTTTGTCATGTCCAAGTTGTATTCAAAGTCTTCGGAATTTATTCAAGAATTGCTCTTCTGACACCAATTGTACGAATTTACTGCAATTCCCTTATTTGCAACCTTCTGCTAACGTTCGAATCACTAAACTGTTGAATAAATAACTCCACTATTCAATAATGCAAAATGGCCTTTATTAAAGTACTTCAAAATAACACTACTATTGCTCGCCAGATAGCGTCTTAAATCAAACTGATTGTCGTGCCTCTACTGTTGCTGCCTTTTATACTGTCTGGTTTCCTCGTTGCATATTTCTAGGCTTTTCTATTTCCAGAACTTACTAGTTAGTTATCAGCTATAAAATTACTCAGCTGTAACTACAGATGCATGATTTTATAGCTTCTCTCAAACCCCATGCGCTTGTATGTGTGAGCGACACTTGCACAACCATTGCATACTTTCGGGAGTATCTCAGATATATGCATGTGGTTGTGCGTTGCTTCTCCGCTGCGTGTACGTACATATGTGTAGACATAATGATTGAATTATTGATGTGCATACAAGTCACTGCTTAGCATCGGCTTAGAGATGATAGTACCCCTTAGTGTTGCTAGTATTCGTCACAATATATTATTTTATTTTATGCTAATTACTTTTATTTTATTTTATATACTTTTTACTATTTAGTGAAATTTATATTTATTATTTAATATTTTTTTTTATTATTTAATTAATTAAAAAGCATTTTATGTTATTTAATTAAATTTAAAGAATAATTTATCTTATTTTTTTTATTTTTTGTTATTTTATTTTATGTTATTTATTTTATTTTATGTATATTAAGCGATGCGTCGTACTCTGGGAGCGAGAGTAGTTCTGATTCAATGAACTCCGTGTTGTATAAGCACACAAATTAAAACGGAGTAGACGAGTGGAGAATGGTACGGAGCAGAGGAAGTAAACGAGCTCTCTCCCAGTACCGTGTAGCACTAAGAATTGTCCAACGCCTGGGAGCAGTGGTCGACCCAACAGAAGTGGAGATCGAGCGCTTGGAATGGGCCGATAAGGCGGTAGAAGTAGGTCGAAGGCAGTTCAAAAGGTTTGCTGCGAGAAACCCCCGGTTCTGCAACCAGTGGCGAGGAGGAAGAAGCGTCGAATGGCAAAATTAAGAGACAACGTTCGGCGGAAGGCGACAAGCCTGTTTTCAAGAGGCAGAATGGGCCCAGTCCCAGAGCCTCGAGGCAGGGCAGTCGCATAGAAAAGACAAGTAGGCCCAAAGCTGTAAGAAAGATGGGCCCCAATAGCGACGTGTCAACTACCTCGAAAGTTGCTAGTCAGAGGGAAGTTCCAGCTACGGAAGTAGGAGATAAGCCAAAGGGAGATAACGCTAGGACTCCGGATTTCTCGGAGGTGCTAAAGGAGTTAAAGCTAAGACTCCGGCTTTCTCGGAGGTGCCAAAGGGAGTTAACACTAAGACTCCGGCTTTTTCCCGAGAAGATGAAAAATGTGGCAAAGCAGTCACTGACTGTGGCGCTGGTTCATCTTAGCAGTCCTTTCGGACAGATGACTACTGAAAGGTGGAGATCTGTAGAAAGGGAGCTTATTAGGTTAATGCTTACAACCAATAAGCCCTTCTTACCTTTGATTCGGGGGGATGGTATAATGGTGTGAAGATGGTAGCGTGCGACAACATCGCGAGCTTGCGGTGGCTGGAGGAAGTGGTTCAAAATCTCCAAGGCACGAACGCGCGGTTTGAGGTGGTGGATAAAGCGCAAATCCTCGCGGTACCAAAAGTTGAGGTATGGATACCATTCGTGATGAAGTCGGAGGATACACTGCGACTTCTGCAGAATCAGAATCCGAACATACCGATTGGAAGGTACTTACTGTATCTAGGCCTACGGAGGAAGGCCAGTTCTACATCTTCCAAATAAACAAGCAGGCGGATGATATATTGTTCACGCAGCTTGGAAAAATGTCCTTTGATACAGGTAAATTTATATGCGACTCAGGAAAGAAGTCCCGAGGATAAAAATCCTAACACGCTGGAAGTAGGCCAAGTCGAAAAAGACCTCAAAAGCCTAAGGGAAAAAAGACAGGTGGAGGCAGCCGACGTCACCACGAAGGCGTTAGAAGAGGACCAACAGCCAGATGGTGCTGTGAGTCGCACAGAGGAATACCCGGCACAACAGGGGGCTTCGAACACTCTAAACCAAAAGGGCAAGGGGAGGACGACGAGGTCACGACGAAGGTACTTGAGGAGGACAAACAGCCCAATGGTGCTGCGAGTCCTACATATAAACCTCCAACACAGTAAAGTGGCGTCGAGCGAACTCCTCCTAACCCTTGAGGAGGGTTTCGTTTGACGTGGCGCTGATCCACGAGCCGTGGCTCTCATCGGGAGGAAAGGTTTCTGGAATTAGCGCGCGCGGATTTGGCGTATACTATGCGCAACGGAAGGACGGGTGCGAGCTGTAGTAATGGTAAGGAAACAGCTGCATGCATATATGCTGCCTAATTATACTACTGAGTAAACCATAAGGGCAAGGGGTGGACGACGACTTCACGACGAAGGTGCTTGAGGAGGACAAACATCCCAATGGTGCTGCGAGTCCTACAGATAAACCTCCAACACAGTAAAGTGGCGTCGAGCGAACTCCTCCTAACTCTTGAGGAGGGTTCGTTTGACGTGGCGATGATCCACGAGCCGTGGCTCTCGTCGGGAGGAAGGGTTTCTGGACTTAGGCGCGCGGATTTGGCGTTTACTATGCGCAAACGGAAGGATGGGTGCGAGCTGTAGTAATTGTAAGGAAACAGCTGCATTCATATATTCACTACGGAGGACCTCGTAGTGGTGGCCGTTGAGCAAAGGAATAAGCAGGCTTTTATCCTGGCATCCTGCTACATGGCCCATGCTGCGGAGGTTCCACCGATGGAGTGCAAGAGGCTAGTACAGGACGAAGGGCGCAAAGGGCGGTTGGTCATAGGCGCGGATGCAAATGCGCACCACAATTCGCGGGGAGGAGCAGATACGAACGAGAGAGGGGAATCTCTATTTTGTTAAATCCTGCAACCCAATTTCCGATAGCCAACACTAAATTCCAGAAACAGGTAGAAACGAAACTGGGACAACCCAAAGAGGTTGCCAATGTGGGAAGAACTGGAGGAGTCCAATGAATTCCTAACAAGGACGCTTATGACTGCGTATAACAAAGCTTGCCCTCTAAGAAGATTCAGAGGAAAAGCAAAGCCGCCATGGTGGAACAATGAGCTGAGTCTACTAAGAAGACAGGTAAAAGAAATGTTTAAGATAGCAAAGACCGCGGAAAGCGAAGCGTGTCGGGACGAGTACAGGATCTACTGAGGATCTTCAACCGTAAAATTTCCAGGGCGAAGAGAATCTCATGGAAAAGTTTCTGTACGGACATAGAATGCTCCAGCGAAACAGCACGGTTTAGAAAAGTCCTAGCAAGGGAAAACATAGGCCAGGGACAAATAAAGAAAGAGAACGGGGAATGGTCACGTAATAGTGAGGAATCCCTTGAGGTGCTTCCCGATATACATTTGCCATCGGTAGATGGTTTAGAAGAGCCAGCAGACATCACTCACACTTCGATCACGATGCGGGTAGTGCCGGGGTTGGTGACCGATACCAAGGTCGAATGGGCCGTGAAGACGTTTTCTAAGTTTGAATCGCCGGGCCCAGATGGTATATTACCGGCCATGCTACAAGTTTCAAGTAGGGCAGTCGTGGAATGGCTTAAAATAATATTCGATGGGTGCATAAGACTGAATCATGTACCGCACTCTTGGAGAAGTGCTCGTGTAGCTTTCCTACCAAAGGCGGGGAAGATCGGTCACGTGTGTCCCAAAGACTATAGACTATAGAGCTTAACATAATTTCTGCTCAAAACCTTTGAGAGGCTGATAGATGTGTACATAAAGTCCAACGTGGATGAAAATCTGTTCTGCACAAAACAACATGCGTACACCAAAGGCAAGTCGGTAGACACCGCATTGCATAGGGTGATAATAAGCATAGAGAAAGCCCCTGGAATATAAGGGATATGGTCTAGGAGTCTTCTTAGACATTGCCGGGGATTTCGATAATGTTTCTAAATGGGCGATTATGGCTGGTCTTAATTACATTAAAGTACATCCAGCCTTAGCCGAGATGGAACGGCTGCATGTTATATTGCTGGAAGAGGCCACGAAATCAATGGACAGGAGAACGCCGCAGGGAGGGGTGCTATCACCTCTGCTGTGGACGCTGGTCATCAACCAACTGCTCAGGCGATTCGATGAAAGACCCGTAAAACTTACGGCTTACGCGGATGACGTTGCAATTGTCATAAGTGGAAAGTACCTTCCAACGATTAGCTCTTTGATGAAGTGTGCGCTTCGGATATTCATACCTGGGCATCAAATGTCGGGATGAAAGTCAATGCGTATAAGACGGATATGGTCTTGTTTACAAAGAGGTACAAGGTCCCAAATTGGATCAGGCCTAAGTTTGGAGTGGGAACCCTAAAGGAGAAACCTTGAACAAAATATCTAGGAATCATCCTAGACATGGAAGCTGAACGTGGAGGAGAGGGTGAAGAAGGCTTCAACGGCACTCTATGCATGTAAAAGAATGCTGGGGTGTACGTGGGGCCTATCGCCCTCTCTTTCTCATTGGGCTTTTACAGCGATTGTAAGCCCTATTCTATACTATGGAGTTCTTGTTTGGTGGAAAGCCACACAAAAACAACATACCTCAAAAAATTAGAGGGGGTATGCAGACTATCAATGCTGAGCATTACGTTAGCCCTGAAAACAACTCCGAGAGCTGCACTGTATGCCACTCTGCACCAGGTCTACAGGTAGCAAAGAACATAGCGTTAACAACTGCAACCAGGCTCGGTGCCTCGGGTAGCTTGAGCGCCGACCATACGGCCATAGTAGCATAGCGTTATCTATCACAAGACGAACAGACTACCTATTCCCTATCTGCGGTTCGATGGAGATCTTAAGGCCACAATAGAGGTGGACGGTTTGGCGCAAGGGTGCTAAAATGGCGGACGAGGCGATACATGTGTACACAGATGGTTCCAAAGTAGTGAAAGGAGTAGGGTCTGCGGTATACTGTGCTGATCCGGAAATAAACAGATCCTACAGGCTGCCGGATTACTGTAACGTTTACCAAGCGGAAAAAGTAGCCGTAACCAAAGCAATAGAAACCCTGGAAGAAAATAGCCCAAGCTGCAATCGTGTTAACTTTTATATTGGCAGTCAAGCAGCAATTGAGGCAATAATCTCGCATAGCACAGCATCTAAATGCGTGTTAGAGTGTAAGCAGTCCCTGGAGAGAATCGGGACAGGGAGAAGCATACATCTATATTGGGTCCCAGGGCATATGGGAATAGATGGGAATGGGTTTACGCGGTGTAGGCTATCACCCGTCCCATCTCCCTCCTTTTATATATGTACTTACATCTATGAATTTATATACATAACCCGTATCTTGTATTATATTCGATTATTGAATTGTATTGTATCGAATATCTATGAATTTTATATAT
>JARSSU010034510.1:0-29586 GCA_029619165.1 Eurosta solidaginis
CCATGTAAGCTGGAGGGGCTTTTGGGAGACAAAATCGTCTTTTTCCATGGAATAAATACTAAAATGGGGGGTCTAATTACCTGAAAAGTGGACGCTTATTGCGAGCGGCGACGTTATAGCTAGCAGCAATAAAAATATAAAAAGTGTGGAGCGAGCGAGCAGAGCGATCTGCGAAGAGCACGCAGCGGAGCGAGAGCAGCGCAAGCGAGCAGCAGCCGCGACCGACGTTTTTGCCCTCTTTGCCCTTTTTCTTTTTTTCTTTTGTTTGGCTAATCTTTCTTCAGTTTTATCAATGTCACTTTCTATTTTTTTGAATTATTTGTTTTTAAGGTTTAAATATGAAACAATTTTGTTAAATTTTTACAACGCATTTAATTTTATAATTTTTCTTTTTTTTTTTTTTTTTGTTGTTTCGTTTTTATTCACACCTTGAAATTACTGAAATATTTTCGAAAAGCGCGCTTTCTCTCTCTCTTCTTAACTTATGACTGTCCGGCGATTTTTCCTATCGATAAGATGTCCGCCGTAATGTAAAGAAATATGTATGTGCTTCGAGAAAATCTAAACCTATAATCATAAAAGACTCATATATGACCCCTATAAGGTGGTAATAAGGAAAATAAGGGAAAAATCAAAATGTAGGAAAATGAACCTAGGGTAACCCTGTAATGTTTTTGTATGACATCCATATCAAATGAAAGGTGGTAATGAGTATTTTAAAATGCAGTGGGCCTTAGTTCTATAGGTGGACGCCTTTTCGAGATATCGCCATAAAGGTGGACCAAGGGTGACTCTAGAATGTGTTTGTACGATATGGGTATCAAATTAAAGGTATTAATGAGGGTTTTAAAAGGGAGTGGCCCTTAGTTGTATATGTGAAGGGCGGAGCCACGCCCATTTCGAAAATTTCTTCAATTTTTGTATTTTGTTGTACCATATCATTACTGGAGTTGAATGTTCACATAATTTACTTATATACTGTGAAGATATTAAAATGTTTGTTAAAATTTGACTTTTAAAATTTTTTTTAAAAAGTGGGCGTGTTCCGCATCCGATTTTCCTTATTTTTATTCAAAAACACAAATAGTAATAGGAGTAACGTTCCTGCCAAATTTCGTCATGATATTGTTACGAATATTAGCAAAACTAAGGAGTGCTGCCATCTCCAGGCCGATGCTAAGCAGTGACGTGAATTCACATCAATAATTCAATCATTATGTATCTACATAAACGAATCAATAATTGCGTCTACACATATGTACACATTCCGACGAGCAACATTTACATACAAGGCAGCGAGAGATGAGATGTCACACACAGATGAATTTACTTATACGCTTATGTGTGTGCGGGAGACTGTAAACTACAAACTCACATATGTACATCTGAGAAGCGCTAAAAAGTAGACAATTGTAAACAAGTAGAAACTATATGAGAACTATATACACACGAATATAGTTGGTAAGTTCTGGAAATGGAAGAGCCTAGAAGTATGCAGCGTAAACTATAAAAGCGGGGCAGGCGAGTAAGAAGTAATTCAGTTTGAGTTGAGCTATCAATCAGTTTGCTTAAGCACGCGATCTGGCGGCCAATAGTAGAGTTTCATTTGAGTTATTAATCAGTTTGGTTATTAAGCCAGCGAGTAGCAAAGTATAAGTGTTATTGTGAAGTACTTTAATAAAGGCCATTTTTCTATCATTCAATATTGGAGTTATTTATTCAACAGTTTAGTGATTCGAACTTAGCAGAGGATTGCAAATAAGAGGATTTGCAGCAAATTCGTTACAATATCTTGAACGACTGCCAAATTACAGCTTGCAAAACTTTTAAATTACCTTCTTTTAAAAGTGGACGGTGCCACGCCCATTGTCCAAAATTTTACTAATTTTCTCTTCTGCGTCATAAGGTCAACCCACCTACCAAGTTCCATCGCTTTATACCTCTTTGGTAATGAATTATCGCACTTTTTCGGTTTTTCGAAATTTTCGATATCGAAAAAGTGGTCGTGGTTATAGTCCGGTTTCGTTCATTTTAAATAGCGTTCTGAGGTGAGTGCCCAGGAACGTACATACCAAATTTCATTAAGATACCTTAAAATTTACTCAAGTTATCGTGTTTACTGGCAGACGGATGGACGGACGGACATGGCTAAATGAATTTTTTTTTCGCCTAGATCATTTTGATACATATATATGTGTATATCTATTTCGATTAGTTTATGCCGTTACGGGGTACCGTTATGCGAACAAAATTAATATACTCTGTGAGCTCTGCTCAGCTTAGTATAAAAATATCCAATACAAGCTTCATGTGCAATGATTGAAGAATAGCCAGGCATTTATGCCAATGCTAAGCCGAAGGATCATTGTGGGATTTTAACATTCAGCAGGCTGTGTTGGCATTTGAATACCTGAGGGAGTTCCAAAGAGCCATTTAAGTTTGGCATCAATACATACACGCACACCTTTACATATATTCTATGCCTGCAAGCATATTTACACTGAATTGTAAATGGTGCAATATAACACTTACATATGTATGTATGTAGCACATTGTAGGTGTAGTACTTGTATCACTCTACGTGTCGTTGTGCTTTCGTGCAGCTTAGCCCATGGCAAATTAACGGAAATGAAGCCAAATTGGAAAGTATTTCATACCAAACACGTATTTATGTACAACTATTCACAGCCAAGCCAGCGGGACCAGGCAACCAGGGATATTGTATAATTACGTATAATTACAAAGGGTAAGTAACTGCATACTTATAGCCACTATCATGTGAGCATAATATGTATATATAAAGTAAAGTAAGTACATTAGACTGATTCAAAAAGATATGAATTTGTATTTCATAAATATTGAAAGGAAACTTATGATGTAAAAGAAGGAATATTACGATATATATGTATATAAGACAAATCACTTTTACGTTTTTCAACTGGTTGGTGTTGTGGTGTTAACAGTGATTCGCCCCATTCAATGGGTGTGACCACTCACAAATTGACATCAAAGTCTTCTAGCGGGAGTCCAAGGAAATTAACAATTTCAACAGGGGTGAACCTTGAGGAAGTCGGTGTTAGATGCGTAGGCTCCACATTACAATTGAAAGCATGGTTGTTGTCATGTGGGGACACATCGCATGCAGGACATACATTATGTATATCGTCTGCACAAGTAAGAGTTTAACCTGTTACTAGTATCGCCTGTGGTCGAAATTCGACCAACTCTTATTTTTTTCAACTCGGTCTATGCATCCAGTGTTGGGGGTAGTGAAATAATGCGTTAATAGTTAAGCAGTGAGCGGAAATATAGCAAACTGGTCTTACTACTTAAATTTTTCATTAAGACATTGTAATTTTTATTGTATTTTCTTAAATTTTCTACAAAATTTTCAAATGTAATTATAACCTTTTGGTATGGAGCTCCTTAAACAAAAATATAAAAAATATGTAAAATCAAAAGAAATTGACATAGAATTAAGGTGAAATTACTTGACATTAAATTGAAAAATAGGTTTTTCCACACCACCCGGGAGGTCCTCCGTTGGGGCGATACCGAGTTAGTTTTGTGGTGCTCGGTTCCCCAGTAGGCCTATATCTCCCATATACATATATCGCCCATTTACTTCAATAGTGTCGTAATTCAAAAACACGAACTTTTAGTTAAAAACGAAAAAATGTGCTTAAAGAATTTAGCCTATTTCACGCCACCCGTTAGGTATGCAATTGGCGCTTTACTGAGTTTAATTTTGTATAAATACATATATAGTAGGTACATAAGTGTGACACAAAACGAAAATTTCGAATAGAATAGAGGATACCTTCATAAAAAATAAAAATATAAAAAAATTATGTAATGAGAAAGAGTTTACTAAAAAAATTTAAATGATAAAGTACTTAAAGTGCGAAAAAATTAAGTGATGTGAATAAACAGTTCCATATAAAAACGCAATAAGTGTACTTGGACCTTTTTCCGGGTTTTAATGTTATCATTGTGGAAATATAAAGATTCTAATATTCGGATATTTAATGTTTGGATTTCCATTGAGATCTATGTACGTAATTAATTTGTGAAATTTGTAAACATTCATATTCATGAAATTGAGATGAATATATATGACCATATCTACCATAAAATATCGTCTGTGAACGATATAATACTAAGATATAGCAAAGCAGAATAAATTAGAAAAAAAAGAAAAAGAAACAAAAACATTGAAATTATTCACGCAAATATATTTACTAAAATAAAATTGATTTCATAACTTTAAGCGACATAAACAAATTAGGATTATGGGATCTAAGCATCCGATTAATTGGCATATAATCAAACAAAGTTAGCCTAATAATAAATATAGTGGGTAATATACTGCCTATGCAATATTTCGACCTAAAATCGAAAACGTTTTTGGGTCGTTTTTTTTCGTTTAATATACAACGTGAAATTTTCCGATACAATCAAGTTGCATTTAAATAATAATAAACTAAGTTAAAATAAAAGATAATATAATAAAATAAAATAAGAAATATCAACAATTAATTAGCATAAAGACAATATACAAATTTTAATGTAATATCTTGTAGCAAATTTATTTATTTTTTGTTCACTATAAGACGTGCTATATCTAAAATGAGCATAAAATCTGGAAATGCAAAAAACATTTGGGTCAAATTTGCAATTAATTGTTATAAATAAATAAATTTAGTGAGTTGAACAAAAGTTGACTCATTATTTCTGGTTTCATTTTTTTTAAAGCACCTAAAATGAAAAACAAAGAATCTGTTTAATAAGACCTATGCTTTACGTGTAAGTAAAATTTGTCCAAAAAATAGGCCGGTTAAGTTATTACTTCTCTTTAAAGTTTTTTGTGCGCTAACAATTATTTTAGAACAATTTTTAAGGATTTTGGTACAAACCAATATAGGTAATTGGAAACAATGGGAAACAATATTTTATTTCAACAGAAAATGAGCGAAGCAGTAGTTCTCTCACCGTTTGGCGTGTACAAATATATACATATGTAGAATGAAACATTTGAGCCACGCAACAATTGAGAATTGGAGCTATTTACTCAGGGGGGTTTGTGAACATAATGCGTCCTACAGATACAATTTCGATAGTTGCACAGATTTTCGAATTTACAAAAAACTTTTTTTATTAATTATAAACAAAAGAGTAATATTTGTTAACAAAATAGGCCTATGCACTGCGGCTGATAAATACGAATCGATTCATATAACTTTTATATGATTTTACGTATACTAAGTATGCGAAACAGCCTGTCAATTGATTGTATGGAAATTTTGTTAGCGTATTAAAAGCCTGTTATATTATCCAGACCGAAGTTGGGCCAGCGTGACTCCTGTCTTCCTTGGTATTGTGTTACTGAATCTGCATTGATTTGGCTTAGAGCCTTCTTTGTTTATCTGGGTCAAACCACTGTGATAGTAGGTGCCCGTGGCAGTTCTCAGTGCAGCATTTTGACAGGTCTATAATCTTTCCCAATATGTGTTTTTGAGACCAGGTGACCAACTGGCGACGCGAAGCACATGAACCAACTGCTTTGTACACGGTTAGCAACGTTTCTTTATCTTTTCCCCAGTGCTGCTGGCAAGCGATTTGAGTATTTACAGTTGCTTTGTACCCTAGATAAAATTTCGGTGGCATGCGCCTTGAATGTGAGAATATTATAGAAAGTTACTCCTAAGATTCTGGGGTGCATCATCGTCGTAAACATAGTGGCCGTGTATTTTGTCCGCGAAAATGCCAGGTCGCGGATGGTGGAGAAACTAGAAAGACTTGGAAGATAACTGTTTTATTCAAAAAATTAAATCGTCTATTGGATGGGGCATCTCCAGTTGCCATTGACGTACATTCGTCGGCGTAGAAAATGATAGTAACTCCTTCTGATGGGGATGGGAGCTTTGATATGTAGAAATTAACAGAAGCGGGGATATGACCCCACCCTGTGGAAACCCCTGTTTAATTCTATTGCACTTTGACGTTTTAAATAATTTGGGGTCAATCTTTTTTAGACAAGGACGAAGCGGTGACCTTCTATGTCTTGGAGTAGCGTGCCGTGGCCGACTGTGTCAAAAGCTTTGACAGGTCTAGTGCCATTAGCGCCGTCGTATGATATGCTTTTTCCTGATGTAATCCGTATTTTTGTCTAAGTGTTTATGGCGTTTGCGCGTGGTGGTTAGGTTAGGCCTAACCTGAACTAGCAATCAAGTGCCAGAACCCAGCTAAATTGTTGCTTCGAGATCTGGCAACTCTGCCACCCCTAATAGTTGGAGCCTGACCTGACAAATGCAGGACGCGAACACAAAATGTGTTCAACCGTTTCTTCTGCAGCTCACACTTCCTGCACTTGCTGTTACTGACGAGGCCTAACTTGTAAGCATGTGTCGCCAGAAGGCAGTGTCCATTCAGTATGTCCATCGTGAGCCTAAAGTCTTCTCTCTTCAGAGATATAAGCCACTTTGTGAGTCTAATATCGTATGCTTTGCACATGATCTTAGAAATTTTTCAGCCAGCGCTTTTGTCTACGCCTTTCCTGCTTGACGGATCATATGCAACTCCTGTCTCCTTTTGATTTCTCCCAAATGGATTGGGACGTCTATCGTCGACTCAACAGCGAGTGTTGCGCCCTCCTTTGCTAACTCATCGGCCTTTTCGTTACCTTCTATCCGTTATGACCGAGAACCAAGTAGAAATATATGGTCCGGCTTGAGCGAAGTTTTTCCAATGCTTCTTTGCATTACAGAACACTTCTTGACTAAGTACTGTGCGAGGTTATTGCCTTAATCACAGCCCGACTACGCACGCTTCTTCCAGAATCTATGCTGCTTTCTTCACTGCTATAATTTTCGCCTGAAAAACGCTGCAGTAATCTGGCAGCCTGAAGGATCTACTTATTTGAAAAAAAAAGAAACGAACGAAAATTTCGAAGTCTAGTAGTGCCAGAATTGTCAAGACAATTTCTTTTGAATGTAACGGTTCCTCTCGGTGAGAAATAAACTACACCCTAACATAAGAAATAAACTTAATTAGGATATTTATATATATTTATGTTTGCACGTGCAGCATTCCTTAATTCATTTTGTCCGCCAATGAATGCGAACTAATTAATTGATTGGCCTTTATTAGCACTCCCGCTGTGAGAAGGGGATGTATGATTGAGTAGCTGTTATTGTATTGGCTAAGTTTTTGTAACCGGTTTATAAGGACACACACATAACTCTGCAATAATTTCCAAACCATTTGTCGCAAAGTTACACAAAAAATGTCAAACAATTTGTCCGCCATTATGTATTAAAACATGTAGCACAAGAGTCATTTATCTTGTTTTTGTAAATTATGCAATTATTTTTATCTTGAAGTCAATATTGCCTGATTTGATTAATTATTAATAGATGATTCATTTATTGTTACAGAAATAAAATATAATACACGCCCTTTATTATGTTTGTCAACGTCAACCATCACGTCGTATCGACATCAACGTCACGTCAATGCGGAATGGGTATTTAATAAAACAATGTATTGACGTTGATGTGTTATCGATATATTAATAGAAAAACTATGATCCCTATACTTTTTACAATTGTTTATTTACAATTTTTCAGTTGTTATTTGGTAATTAGTGTAAAATTTGTGAATTAAAATATTTTTCGTATCGGACAGTGAAACTTCGAGTGATGACGAGTGCAAGGAGATGTTACTCCTCCAAAGAAAAGAGATGCGCCAAAGGTCTGACATTTTAAATTTCAGAGAGTTAGTACTATAATTTCAGATTTCCATTAGTGGACAATTCTCCATTCCGGGCAAGATATAAAGAATCTATTTAAAATTTTTTGGAACTGCCCCCCTGGTAAATCCCTTGGCAAGGGTTGGATTCTTTTTCAATTCTGCAACAAGCTCGGTGAATTGGTTGATGTTGGTTATTTTTACCATTTTCTGAAATTTAATTAAAAAATAACGTGTATTTGTAAGAGTAAATAAAGCTTATTTTACCAATTTTAAATAACCTAATTTCCTATTGCAACGCTTGTCGTCACCAAAAACTATGTTGACAAATTTTTCGCGTCACGTCACGTCAACACAACTTCAATATTGTTTTAGCCGATACCAAAAAAGCATCAACCCCCGTCAATAGTTATCAACTTTGACAACGCCGATACCAATTCATGAGCATCGACACGCATTTTCTCACTATTCACAAACATAAGGGCGTTATGGCCTAGAAGGTTGCTTGTGGTCATACCAAATCGTTCCCGAGATGGTCAGGCTAGTACTTTTATGGTGCTTGTTACCGGAATGTACGGGGTATGCATCCAGCAAAGGACCATAAACATCGATAACAATCTCCAAAGCCTTCGGGGAGTGTCCTTATCACTACAACAACAACAACAACAACAAGAGCATGGCGTTCGTTCGAAGAGGTGTAGCGATGCTATTGTTGCAACTAACGTCGCACGATGAATGTTGTAAAAGGCCTGTGTGTTTTAAGTGTGGCCAAGGGACTTTTTTGAGGTGCAAAAATCTTTGCTCCCGTTAAGGGGGATTCCAGAATGTAAGCGTAGCTAAGTGTAAGTGCAAGCATAGTCTTTGAATGTGGGATGCTATATGAATGAATATAAATAGGCAATTCACAAGGTCTCCTATTCGCCGTGTGTGCTATGCGGTAAACAAATTTTATATTGGAAACCATGGAAATAACTCAAAGCTTTAATTTTACATGAATATTACACTCTTGCGAATTTCCCAAGAATTTTAGTGTATACGTAGTTTGCGGTATGCTTTAAGCGGAATTATAGGGCAAGGTGTTGTCAATTTTTTACCGAAGTGTAATCGACAGTTGCGCTAACTATTTTTTATCTGAGAATTATTGGTTTGTTATAAGCGTATTATAGACCAAGTATAGGTGAGTTATCGATTTGTTATCAAAAAAATATCAATATGTTACCACATCTAAAAGTAATTGATAGCAAATATAAGAAATTAATTACAGATTTTTATTGATGGTTATTTATCGTAAAGTTATTGATATGTTATCGAAAAGTTATCGATACATTATTGAGAAGTTGTCATCACATCGAAAAAGTATTGTGTTTTATCGAAAAGTTATCAATTTGTTACCAAAAAGCAATCGATATTTATTATCGATATGTAATCATAAAATTATCGAAAGTTATCTAATTTTACCGAAATTGTATCGATTTGTTATAATCAAAAAAATATCTATTTATTATCGCAATTATCGGCGTGTTACCGATTTGTTGTAGACGACTTATCGGCTTGTTATGAACCAAATACCGATAAAATCGATGACACAGCTGTAACCCGTCATTTAACAAGCGATAACAGACCAATTAAAAGAGGATGACTCGGCGACAACACACCGATAATTCGACGAAATTAATTCGTTATCGATAATAAGATGATAATAAAACAATAGCTTGTCAATATCGGTTGTTACCAAAAAAAAACTCCGATGGAGCTGTTCTAAAGAAGCCTTAAATTTTTTGTTTCTGGTAAAGTTATCTATGTTGTAGGTTAATTTCAACCCCTGACCGAGCACAACACCCTAACATAAGTTAAAAACATTAGTTTTCTTCGCCTCGGATTTAGTTCACATTTTTCGTATATACATAGGTTTTGAGATCGTCGATTCCCTCATAAAGAACGCCATTGATGTTGCTGAAAGGCAACACAGCCTGAATCAGAGACCTCTCGAAATTCTATGTCACAATGGTTTTCCGTTGGTAGAATCGCCATGACAATGTATCAGGGCCGCCGCCAGATTTGAGATGCGCAAATTCTTTGAAAGAACTGCTTCGCCTCATAACGGAATATAAAGCCCTTTTAAGGAGGAATCTTTCTCTGGTTACAGGTGTACGTAGTTCTCGCTTCATGAACCACGTTCCAATATAAAAATTTTAGGAATCCTAAGTATGTTGGAAATTTTATTGTAATAAGCTTTAGGAGTTGCTGGCGGTAGTATATTTAATAGTTTAGAGTTATATGAGACTGCCACATATTATTTTATTTTATCTAAAATGCACTGAAACACACAGGTGGCTGGAGGGAGCAGGTTATCTTAGGACTTCCAGTGGACAGCTTTTCAACAAGACCAGGAAGAGTAAACTATAATCTTTTGAAGTGTTTTATATGAAGGAGAGATTATTGGGTCCCTTCTGTGTTAACGTGTAAATTTAGTGCTGCAAGGCTGCTCCCTTAATTTGGTCATGATAGTAAACTAACTCCTCCGAGATCTTGAACGCAGTTGCTGCCAAGTGGTGGTATCTTCTGACGACCTTGCAATCCTAGTTGTGAGAAAATTTCTGGACAGTATGTGGGACATTTAGCCGGAATCTATGAGTATGGTGGCTGGGTTGTCTGAATACGGTGGACTACCTGAAAACTCCAATAATTCTGAGCTAATTGTATTAAGTAGGAAGTACAAGATCCCTTTATCCATTCCGCCTTCCATTTGGCAGAGTGAGACGGAAATTTTCAAAAACCATGCTTAACCTCTTTGAAGGGAATCTTGGATACTGAGAGTAGGTGATCTGAATTAATCCTGTGGATTAATTGTAAACGCCAACAAATCTGAACTAGTCCTATTTACAAGTTGTTACAGTATCCTTTTTTCAAGTAAACAGTCTTTTGGCGGAGTTTCGCTGGTGCAATCGCATAATGTTAAATAACACTTAGCTGCCGTAGAAGGCTAAAATGTCAAAAGCTAGACACAGTTACACGGTGGCACTGATTCATTAAGCGAATTCGGAGCAATCATGAATGCAGTGAATGGAATACTTTTCATCGCGGCATTTGTCAATGAGTTTAATATTTGATTGGACAGTCAGCGGGTTATTAAAGCACCTGCCTACAAAACTGTGCAGTAGAGCGTGATTGCCGAGTCCCGGGGATAAGACATATTCTCTGCCAACGCCCGGGACTGCAAACAGCACGATTTCTGGTCGGAAGCAAAGAAGGTAGATTTTTTCTCCTTCTCATGTTCACAAGGGTATGGAAGTAGTTTGTTTGGGATTGATAAGGAAGTATCTGGTTGAACCAATGTGAAAGAGCGAACACTAACTTATCCTAGCACGGCGGCCATCGTGGTATGGTGGAGGCGGGTCAACCTACCACATCGAAAATCCTGAGTTCCAACCCGGGGGGCAAAGTAGCATCGAAAATTTAGAAAAAAGTTTTTCTAAACGAAGTCGCCACTCGGCAGTGGTTTGACAAAACACTTGGAGTGTATTTCTGTTATGAAAAGCTTGTAGAGAAAATTTATATGCCTTGCCGGCGCTGTTCGGAGTCGGCATAAAACATGTAAGTCTCGTTCCTCCAATTTGTAGGAAAAATTAAAAGGAGCACGACGCAAGTTGGAAGAGAAGCTCGGCCTAAAATCTCTTCGGAGATTATCGCGCCTTGAACTTAGTACACAGTCATCTCTGCTCAAAATCTGAAATTCCAATCGGTAAGTAAAGCAATTTCGAAATTAAACTTAGTGAATGAAAGAAACCCAAGAACAGTCTGCAATATTCTCTAAAATATCGCTTCCAATGGATTATTCATAAGCGTACGTTTTTATTTGTATATTATATCTAACCCAAAAATCTTATTTAATGTATAATAATAAAATTCAATAAAAATCACTAAATCACAATCTAAATACAAAGAAAATGATATAACTTATTATGTACATAACAAATAAATTTGTGGCCGTGGTGTGATGGTAGCGTGCTACGCCTACCACACCGAAGGTCCCGGGCTCACGCCGCGGGCAAAGCAATATCAACATTTTAGAATCAAGATTTTTCAACTAGAATAAAGTTTTTGTAAGTCGGGGTCTTACCTCGGCGGTGTTTGGGAAGCACTCTGAGTGTATTTTTGCCATGGAAATATCTCAGTGAAAACTCATCTGCCTTGCAAATGCCGTTCGAATTTTGCATAAAACATGTAGATCCCGTCCAGCCAATTTGTAGGAAAAATTAAAAAGGAGCACGACCAAATTGGAAGAGAAGCTCGGCCTATCTCTAAAATCTCTTCTGAGGTTACCGCGCCTTACATTTATTTAAGGACATTAATATTAAACAAGCCCAAACAAAGATAAACATACAAATTTATTTATAGGTTTGTATGTACATAAACCAAAAAGGAGTAGTAAGAGTACATAACGGTTTTATTGGTTTATAAATTTTGTAGGGCAACAAAAAAAATTATTTACTCAGCTGGCACGCACATCAAATTTATTTATTGCAGTTAAATCATGCGCCCCAAACCAAAGGCCAGCACAATTCAGTTAACCTTGCAATAAAAACAACAACAAATCAAAACAACAGCTGTTATCACAAAAATATGAATCTTGCAACACAATTCACTGTGAAATTTTATGAGTGAATGGTTTGAAGCACGGTTGCCACTTTGATCCATTTAGACCAAGAAAGGTCCTTTCCAACCCCTTTTGGTCCGCTCGTCCCATTTTGGCAATTTTGCTCCTTTTTACGCAAGTAGACACTATTTTGATTTTGTTTTTCTTTTTCACAGAGGTAAAAATACAGAATGCGTTCCAAAACTTTCCTGATTCAAGCAGTTTCTTAATTGCAATTCATTTCCATCATCCCACATACAATCTTCCATTTACTTAAGAATCGTTTAATCATCAAATTTTAGCAGAACAAAGGCAACTCCGGTAGCATATAATTAGGCAAAGGCACATATAAAAGAATAATCTCTCATTTTACAAAAAAAAATTTTCAATTTTAGTTAAGAACAGACGTCAAAACGAAATATTTTGGTTTGGTGATTAGATATTTCGATTTAAGGTCTGATAGACAGCATCCCTACTACTAAAAATTTAAAAAGGAAAGTAAAAATAAAATAGAAGATATATCTGCTTTATTTCATTTATGATTAACTAAGTTTTTTAGTTCGGCGGCATTATAGCGAAAATTTTTCAACCGCAGCTTGTTAAAACCCAACTACTCTGCACATTGGAGATTAAGTCTTAACAATGTAATACATTCAACAATGTAAAACAGGTTTTATAATGTTTGTATATCGATGCAGTCCTTTACTTTTTATATTAAAATAAAAATTTGGTCCTGTTTTTTGAGATTTGGTCCCTTTTTTCGGTAATTTTTGGTCACAAATGAAAACATGGTGTGGCTCTAATGTATTTGCATATATTAAAGTATGTTTATATTTATCTATACTTTAAGTATGTGTGTAAGTAAGTAAGTATATTCATACATATGTACATATATGTATTTGCAAAGGTACTCATAAAACGATAACAAGTCATAAATGGTAAAGCGAAAGTCGAAGATGCCGAATCAGGAAGAATAACACGGGACATGTTCGGCAGAAAGGATACCGCTTACGGATAAAACCCGCAGTGGATGAACATACTCTGCTACCGGCGAAATAGCCTATACTGGCTATCCATCGTTGACGCACAACGCTCTGTAGGGAAGGACAAAAAAATTACTCGTCTTAAAGGCTCACTGTCTTGCACGAGCCAAGCAAGAAAGAATTAGGATGAGTTACTAAAACATATGGTATCAGTACTGCATGAGATCCAAGGGCATAAGAACCAGGATTGCTCTTTTCCAAAATGTATTGAGTTGTGCGGGGTTTTTTAAGGGCTCTACACAAATGGAATATCGGCGAATTGACCTGAAGTAAGATGAAGGTGTCAACGAGTTTTAACTCTCAAACTGAAGATACGGAGGAAGAATTATAGGGGAGGAAATCAGCTTGCGCTTCGGAAATCTTGGTCAGTGGTACCACATCAAAAGTGAAAATATCAGTCCTTCACAACAAAGAACTTTTCCCCGTCTAAGCTTCTACGGAAAAAATTCGAAGGGAGTTATGAAAAAGTACACTCACGTGATTAACGAGACTTGATGCCAACAAGTAAGACAACTAACAAGTAAGGAAGGCTAAGTTCGGGTGTAACCGCACATTACATTCTCAGCAGCCAAATTACAGCTCGCAAAACTTTTAAATTACCTTATTTTAAAAGTGGGCGGTGTTACGCCCATTGTCCAAAATTTTACTCATTTTCTATTCTGCGTCATAAGGTTAACCCACCTACCAAGTTTCATCGCTTCATCCGTCTTTGGTAATGAATTGTCGCACTTTTTCCGTTTTTCGAAATTTTCGATATCGAAAAAGTGGTTAAAGTCCGATTTCGTTCATTTTAAATAGCGATCTGAGATGAGTGAGCGGAAACTTACATACCAAATTGCATTAAGATACCTCAAAATTTACTCAAGTTATCGTGCTTACGGACAGACGGACGGAGGGACGAACGGACAAAAGGACATGGCTAAATGAGTTTCTTTTTTCGCCCAGGTCATTTTGATATATAGAAGTCTATATCTATCTCGATTAATATATGCCGTTACGGATTACCATTATGCGAGCAAAATTCATATACTCTGTGAGCTCTGCTCTGCTGAGTATAAAAATAATACAGCGACCAAATGATGCAGTCAGTCAGCGGGCGGAAATGCAACGCTGCTTTAAACGCCTTTTTTGCTGGAGGTTCGTATAAACCTTTGACGGGCCCGAAAGCCCTAAATTCTAGCATTATAACTCACATAGAGTCGACCCCCTTCCCAGGTTTGTAGCATATACCACGCTCAAAAGGGCAATCGATGCTTCGAAGACCAATCTGTCATGCAGGTGATGACTGACTTCATCGAAGGCAATCTAAACTAAAGTGAGTTGCTTTAATAACTACTATATCAATTTGACTTTGGATGGCACCACTGAATTACGGGAGAATTTAAAGGAAAAGCCTACGGATACGGTAGGATAGTACTGAACTCTGATACTTCCTGAACATTTAGATGACCGGGGTTGGAATACTCGATTTCAGATAAACGTAACTTCCTTCCTGTGATGATGCATACAAAAACCAATATGGGGCGCATATAAGGTAAGCACACACTTAGCGGTACTACACTACACGACAAAATATTCTTTGGATGTATTCTTATGAAGCGAGTCAAATATAACAGGATCAGCACTACGTGACGCGACCGCGACCGACACTAGCTGAGATGGTCTTCATTACGCTGGCATAATTTCTATATTACGCAATGGTGAGGCAAGTTAAAAGAATATTAATTGAATAGCCAATTTTTAAAATGGTACAAAATATGCAAAGTAGTGAAGAAAGCTTACGACGCCGCCAAGAAAATTAGTAAGCTCTCGTACTGACATGTGATTTTCAAAAAGTGAATTGAGATTACATCCGCCGAAATAGCTAATGGACAGCATAAGGGATGTTGAAACGAAGCGAGCGATATACGCAAAACCAAAACCTACATTCACAGAAACGGTATCCAGCTCTTGCAACCGCTCAAAGCACGCCGTGTGGAGGTAGAAAGGCCAGACTAGGTGAACACAATATTGGAGGCACTGAAAGGATCGCAAAAGCAGAGCGAAAGGGCCCAAAACCCGGAGTCATGGCCAGATGAAGCAGTATATTTCAGGTTCACCATTTGAAAGGATCGCCATGGATGTCACAGGACCATTTCCTACTAGCAACCTCGGAAACAAATACGTACTGGTGGTACAGAGGTATACCCAATCCCAAATCAAGAAGCGGGAACAGTGGCAAAAGTGGTTACAAACGATTGGGTTGCAAGGTATGGTGTACCAATGGAGTTACATTCTGAACAAGGTAGGAATTTCGAATAAGCGGTGTTTCAAGAAATGTGTAAAAATTTGAGCATTCGAAAACACGGACAACTTCATTGCATCCTCAGTCCGATGGTATGGTGGAACGTTTCAATAGAACCTTGGATGAACACTTAAGGAAAGTAGTCGACAAGTACCAAAAAGAGTGGGATACACACATATCATTACTCTTGATGGCTTACCGATCAGCAGTGCACGCGACAACGGGCCGAAGTCCCGCAAAGCTAATTTTTGGCAATGACCTTCGACTGCCAGCTGATTTAATGTTTGGGATAGATGCCGATGCGGAAAGACATACCAGGAAATCCACTGGTGTCTTGGAAGAAGAGATGAGAGAAATGCACCAACTTGTAAGGCAACGAACAAAAATTATGAGTGACAAGATAAAAGCCAGATATGATAAAGCAATGAATTCGGAAGGTTTTCGGGAAGGAGATTTTTTGCTGCTATACAACCCACAACGAAAAGAAGGTTTGTCACCGAAATTGCAGTGTAATTAAGAAGGCCCATACAAAGTTGTGAAACGGATTAATGATGTAGTTTACCGCATACAAACAATTGGGTAACCACGAACCAAAATGGAAGTGGTTCATTTGGAGAGGTTAGCAGCGTTTAAATCAGGAAATTCGTCTGATCGGGACGATCCGACTTAGGTGGAGGGCAGTGTGACGAATATTACCATCTCTAAGGTTATTAAATAAAGGCAAAACAACAGAAACATTAAGTAAGCTACATAAACACATTAATCATCATTTACCCACATACATACAAGGCAACGAAGATATAACTCACATACAGATGTAGTCATCGGTGGAAGTATTACTCACATATACACGCGCATATGGCTATGTGAGAGGATATAAACGTGTATCTGTAGTTTATAGCTGGTAGCGTATAGCTGGTAACCAAGTAGAAAATTATAGCAGAAGAAACGTCTATACATTTGGGCAGAGAGTATAAAAGCAGTGAAAGCTGAGTAACCTGAGATCAGTTTGATTTAAACACGCTATCAGTTGCGAAGAGAAGTTTAATTGCTAAGCACTTCCAAAAAGTCTAATAAAGACCATTTTGTAATACGGAATAATGAAGTGTTTTATCCAACAGTTTAGCGATACGAACGTAAGCAGAAGGTTGCAAATAAACGGAATTACCCTAAATTCGGTACAATATCATACGCGCTGTATTTTCACCCCTAATCATGAAGGGAAGCTGAATACGTAAACCGAGAAAAAACGCAATGCCAAAGAAGAGAAGCACAAATATAGGATAGATAGGCTTTAGGCCCTTATAAGCTTACCACGGAACCTTTTAGAGAACAGTGCGTCTAGTTCTCATTTTGAAGATTAAAGACGACCTCAGCTCAGGATGCTAGGCACTGCGGAGAAAACGATGGAGATTCTTTTGTGGCAAAACAATATAGCAGTCAGAGATGTGTTTGTTTTTATACCTAGCTGTACTTGTACACAGGGTACTATAACTTTGATTGGATAACGGTTGGCTGTACAGGTATAAAAGAATCAAGAGAGATATAGGCTTCCATATATCAAAATCATCAGTATTGAAAAAAAATTTGATTGAGCCATGTCCGTCCCTTAACACGATAACTTGAGTAAATATTGAGATATCCTCACCAAATTTGGTACACGAGCTTATCTGTACCCAGAATAGATTGTTATTGGAAATGAGCAAAATCGGATGATAAGCACGCCCACTTTTTATATATACAGCATTTTGGAAAACACAAAAATCCTGATTATTTAGTAAATAATACACCTAGAATGTTGAAATTTGACATGTGGACTGGCATTGAGACTCTTGATAAAAAAATTTTTAAATGGGCGTGACACCGACCAGTTGTGATAAAATCAATTTTACAAATATTATTAATCATAAATCAAAAGTCGTTAAACCTATCGTAACAGAATTTAGCAGAAAGGTTCCCTTTACTATAAGGAATGCTTCAAAGAAACATTAAAGAAATCGGTTAAGGACCACGCCCGCATTTATATAAAAGATTTTTAAAAGGGTCGTGGACGAGTAAAATAAGCTATATCTTTGCTAAAAGAGCTTTATATCAATGGTATTTCATTTAAAAATAAATAAATGTAAGGCGCGATAACCTACGAAGAGATCTAAGGCCGAGCTTCTCTTCCAATTTGCGTCGTGCTCCTCTTGATTTTCCCTACAAATTGGCCGGACGGGACCTACATGTTTTATGCCGACTCCGAACGGCATCTGCAAAGCAGATGAGTTTTCACTTGAGAGCTTTTCATGGCAGAAATACACCCGGAGTGCTTGCCAAACACTGCCGAGGGGCGACCCCGCTTAGAAAATGTTTCTTCTAATTGAAAAATCTTATTCTAAAATTTTGATGTTGCTTTGCCCGGGAGTTGAACCCAGGGCATACGGTGTGATAGGCGGAGCACGCTACCATCACACCACGGTGGCCGCCATTCATGGTATTTCATTTACCAAGTGCATTTATAACAGTAAATAGGAAAACATTCAAATTTTAAAAAATGGGCGTGGCACCGCCCCTTTTATGACTAAGCAATTTTCTATGTTTCGGGAGCCATAACTCGAAGAATATTTAACGGATAGTAATACAATTGGGTACAAAAATTTTCCCTATAGCAGGAAATATTTCTGGAAAAAGATGGACGAGATCGGTTAAAGACCACACCCACTTTTATATAAAAGATTTTTAAAAGGGTTTTAGACGAAAATAATAAGTTAAACTATAGCGAAAATAGTTTTGTACCAATCGTATTTTGTGCCATTATAACAAGAAATGGGAAAAAATTCAAACCTTGAAAAAGGAGCGTAGCACTGCCCCGTTCTTACAATACATTTCCCAACGTTTCTGGAGCCATAACTCGACGAAAAATTATGTGCACATTAGGGCGGGTCGATTTAAAAATCGCTCATTGCTCTGTGAAAATCGTATTCTAGGGATCAAAATAAGAAACTTTGCCGAAGGAACCATACCTCTAAAACGAATTCTGATGTCCCCCCTTTGGGTCGAACTTTTGGGTAGGGGCAATTTCAAGTATACCTGCTGTGTCTTGTGGTGGCTTAAAAAAAACAACACAAGCAATTTTACGACATGCAAATGCATCACAGCGATGCCTTGGTTTTAAAAGCGGGTTGTAAAAACGCTAATTTATAATAATTTTTTTAATTTCTTTTCTATTACTAAGCTAAATTAATTTTTTCATTTACATATGTTCTGAGTAAATAAATTTCTAAAGAGAAAATTAAACTCCAAAAGAAAAAACATAGGCATTTCAAAGTGGGATTTTTCAAAATTTGCCCCTACGACCCAAAGGGGGACATCAGAATTCGTTTTAGAGGTATGGTTTCTTCGGCAAAGTTTCTTATTTTGATCCCTAGAATACGATTTTCATAGAGCAATGGGCGATTTTTTTTGCCTCCCCACAAATCGACCCGGCCTAGTGCACATGTATGCCTTTTCACAGGAAATATTTACAGCAAAAATAGACTAAATCTGTTAAACTTATATAAAAGATTTTATATAAAAGATTTTGTAAAAGTGCGTAGATAATAAGCTATTTCTAGTAAAAGTTGTAAAATTTCGTTAATAACACTGTTTTTTTTTGTAATAACGCTTTTTAGTACAATGACACTTGTGTGTTTATGTTTATTGTTCTGTTATATCTTTATTTTAAATTAAACAGTAGGGAAATCCCCATATCTGAAGGAAAGCTGCATTATTACCCACTCAAGGTCATTGGTGTTAGCGTTTGTATCCGTTTTGCTTCTTTTAAACGAAAATTAGTTCAGGATAGAACCATATTTATATGTATTATTGCGCAGCCTTGTAACACTACTAAGCACACAAAACCAACAACAACAGCATTTCAAGTATACAGCTGGGTATGTAATGTTCGGTTACACCCGAACTTAGCCTTCCTTACTTGTTTTGTTTAACTATGTTGCAGAACTTCTAGTAGTCCCCTCGTATGTAGGTGGTAATATAATATATTCGCATACAAACAACTTTTGTCAAGGGAGCATTTTCAGAATTATTATTTTGACCATCATTTTTATCTCATACACATTAGAGTGTTTTACTAATGGTCATACTAGGCGCAAATACGTTAAATGGTTAAATAAATCAGCATTAACAGTGAAAAGAGCGCTATAATATAATATAAAATATCCTAAAATAAATAGTCTAATATTATCATTTTTATTGTTGTACTCACATAAACTGGTGTTACCTTAACTAAATTATGTACGTTATTCCATGTCCGAATGGTCAAAGCTTATAAATAGTAATTTGTTAGTTAGAGGTAGGTCTTTTTGATTCATACTAATCAGCAGGGATGTAAGACTTTCCACATTACCACTACTTGACGTAATGTCCACAAAGCTCAGAATCTCACAGAACTTTGCAGAACCTGTCCATTGTGAACAGAACCCAATGAGAAAAGGGGAATCCTTATAATGATCCCGACTCAAAGTCTGGTTAACAGATCGATCGAAATTCGATGACGAAAGAACAGAAGCAGGCATCTATGGGGTGAATTTCAAGAAATCGATACCAATGGGAAGCTACCCATATTTCAGACAGAAATCCATGCACTAGAAGTTTGCGGCAGAGAATGCCTACGAAGAGGCTGATCCCAGAAGAATAAAAAAAAATAAGAAAATAAATGTAAGGCGCGATAACCTCCGAAGAGATTTTAGGCCGAGCTTCTCTTCCAATTTGTCCTACAAATTGGCGGGACGGGCCCTACTTGTTTTATGCCGACTCCGAACGGCATCTGCAAGGCATATAAATTTTCACAGAGAGCTTTTCATAGTAGAAATACATTCGGAGTGCTTGCCAAACAGTGCCGAGGGCGACTACGCTTAGAAAAATTTCTTCTAATTGAAAAACCTAATTTCTAAAAATTTGATGTTGTTTTGTCCGAGGCGTGGACCCAGGATCTACGGTGTGGTAGGTGTAGCACGCTACTATCACACCACTGTAGCCGCCAGAGCATCTACATTATGTCGGAGAGCCAGGCGAGCCTGCGTGCCTTGTAATCCTACATAGTTACATCTAAGCTAATTTATGACTGCATTGAAATGCTTAATAACCTGGGAGCAAAAAACAAGGTTTTGTTAAAATGCAGATTACCTAGCAAGGCAGGGTGCAACAGCAGCATTATATGGTCTAGAACCATTTTGTGGACTCACGCACACCAGGGAAACCATAAGTAACTGGGAAACAAAACAATTCAGACGTCGCTGGATTGACTGCCCAGGGTAAAGACAGGCCAAACTGTTTATACTTCCGGCAAACGAAAGTATCAGCCAAACTCATTAATCTAAGCAGGGAGGACCTCTCACTGGGTACTATACGGAACACTGTGGTCTACGATATCACCAAAGTAAGTTAAATCTATCCGATAATCAATTTTTTCGTTTCTGTGAGTTGGAGGATGAAACGCCAATTCACATTATCTGCGAATGCGTCGCTTTGGCAAGGCAGAGACTCTCCCATCTATGTGGTGTGGCTCTTAATTTCTTTGTGATACGGAGTAAAAAAAAACCTGAAGAGGTAGTTAGATACATCAAAATCCTCCTTACAAAATTAGGCTGAAAGGTCAGGCACAATAGATCAACACAAAGGTCGCAATGCTTCCAGGCCCAATAATAATAATAAAAGGTAAGACTTTCGTTTATTCGTAAGTCCATTAATATTGTATTTATTTAAAAATCAAGTCCTCTGTCGCTTAACTTTCCGTGATACACAGCAATGCTCTATAAAATAGAGCCGGGCACTTTCAAAATCATAATTATATGCAAGGCGCGATAACCTCTGAAGAGATTTAAGGCCCAGCTTCTCTTTCAATTTGCGTCGTGCTCCTTTTCTTAATTTTTACTACAAATTGGTGGGGCCTACACTATGCCGACTCCGAACGGCATCTGCAAGTTTGGGTTTTCACTGAGAAGCTTTTCATGGCAGAAGTGCACTCGGAGTGTTTGCCAAATCACTGCCGAAGGGCGACCCCGCTTAGAAAAACTTGTTTCCGATTACAAAAAACTTGTTTCTAAATTTTTATGTTGCTATGCCCGGGGATTGAACCCAGGATTTCAGGGTGGTAGGTGGACCACGCTACCACCACGGTTAGGACGGTCGACAAAATAATGTAAATGTAAAGTCTCGATAAAAAAAATCGATAAAATAAATGTAAAGGGGAAGATATATCAATAAAAGAGGATGAAGAAAAAGAGAGTTTAACAAGAATGGGTCACATGAACAGAAGTAGTAAAGTCCATTTTTGATATTAATCACTTGACAGCCGACTGAAATTTAAAGCGTTTACTGGTTTCATGAATATGGCCCAATGTCGATAAGGACGTGGCTGAAATTTTAATGGTTATTTTCACAGTTGCGAATCCAATGCAAGGCAAGAATATGCCAGGAAACGAAAAGAAGGGAGCAGTATGGAAAAAAGGAGCTGAGAGGAAAAGAAAGACAAGGAGTCAAAACCGAAGCCGGAATTGTGACCGATTTGTTATCGATGAGTTATCGATTTGTTATCGACGGGGTGCGAGCGTGCTATTAATTTCTTTTCAACGAGTTATCGGTACATTATCGACAAAGTATGGGCGAGTAATCGATTTGTTATCGAAGTTCTATAAATTTGATATTGATAAAAAAGTGTATGGATGCGTTACCGATATTTTATCTACGCATTATAAGTTTGTTATCGAAAAGTTATCAGTCTGTTGTCGGAGTGTTAACAATTTGTTATGAGCGTTTTATGGATTCGTTAATAAAAGCTATCGATTTACTATAGAAAAGATTTGCTATCAAAAACTTGTATCGAAGTGTTATCAATTTGATATCAAAAGTTACCGGTTTGTTATGGAAAATGTATCGATTGGATATTGCAAAGTTATCGATCTGTAATCCAAAAGTGGCAGGTTTAAAACCAAGTAGTTATCGCTTTTCTATCGGAGTTTCACCAATATGTTATCGATTTGTTATCCACGACTCTTCGGTTTTTAATAAAACTCAACTTCAATATGAAATCGATGACACATCTGCAACCATCGATAACAATTCAAAAAGGTACCAAAAAGAAGATGACTCGATATCGATAACAAACCGATAGATAGATAGGTGGGTAGGCATTATGTCTGTGACACAGGTCACCCAAGTGGTGAATGAAAAGCCGTTTTGAAACTCATTTGAATCTGCTGAGTAGTTACTACAATCAGCCCAAGTTTTTTAGAAAATCTAGACTATTTGGAATACCTTTTTCCGATAATCTACACGGACTTTCCTCCGCAGGAATTTAGATGTATTCCATCTATACAGAAAGTGCGCAACAGTCTCCTTGATAGTTATATATTTTCAACTTCTGCAGTTGTGATGCGGAATACTCACCTTTTTCACTTGCGTACCTAAGGCCCAATCATCGGCGTTGACCGCTATAAGTTCATAGGTGTTGGCTCTGGATGTGTTCAGTTATCAACTTGTCCTTCTTCATTGTAGTCTAGCCATGTACATCTTGAAATTTAACAGCTCGTACTGCTCTTCCACTTTTGCACAATTGCACATGCAAAAGTTTCGAATTTTTCGCTAGGCTGCCCTTACGGGTATGCCTACATCGTCGTTGGTTATTTTCTCATTTCCTTCAGCTGATCACCTACATACTAGCTCATCTGCCATCTCATTTCCTTTGATTCCCCTACGACCCGGAACCCACGCTGGTTATTCCGTCATGTCGTTCCTATGAGTCCCTTTCATGCTAGCTTATCCGCCATCTCGCTTCGATTCTTCTATTGATCCGGAACCTAGATAACGGACATTTCCGACAACTCGACGATAACTTCGCTTTCGACAATAAGTCGATAGTGAAACAGTTACTTGTTGGTATATAGCCTGTAACACTTATTTCTGGTAAGGTTGCCGTTGCTCCGGTTTAAGTTTAACGCTTGTCAGAGGTCTTTGAAATTAATTTTTTGGAGAAAAATGCAAACGTATTTGAGAAAAAAGCAAATGTGGTAGCGAACAGTCGAAATGAAATTGAGAAAAGGCCAAATGAATTTAAGAAACGGGCTTGAGGAATGTGTAAATTTTGTTTAGAAAAATATTTTGTTCGTGTTTTTGCATTCATGCATTTTCCCATTTACCCGTTTCTGAAAAACCATTAGAATAGCTGTCGGGCCTTGGTCCGAGACGCAGCCTTCCCTGCAGGTCCATACGATATTTCGAGGTACGATGATGGTAACTCTTTCTTACCTGCAATGGTATGAGAAAAAAAGTCGATCTGATGTTGATGAAGAGGCTTTTCTTTCTCCACATATGTATTCACAAAATAAATAATGTATAACACAAGGCACAGGGGGCATGAATTTCAACTTCGAAGTATATTCAACTCGGAAATAAAGCTGCCGGCTGCCGCCGTGGTGTGATGGTAACGTCTATGCCCACCACACCGACGAACAAGGTTTTTCAATTAAAAGAAAATTTTTCTAAGCGGGCTCGCCACTCGGACGTGCTTGCAAGCTCTCCGAATTTATTTCTGCCATGAAAAGCTTCTCAATGGAAACTCATCTGCCTTGGAGATGCCGTTCGGAGTCGGCATAAAACAGTTAGGTCCCATCCCGCCAATTTGTTAAAAAAAATTAAAAAGGAGCACGACGCAAATTGGAAGAGAAGCTCGGTCTAAAATTTCTTCGGAGCCTATCGCGTCTTACATTTATTTTATCTTTATTCTATTCATTTTTTTCCCGGGATTTTATATGCGATGACTAAAAGGTAATTATTATACTCAGCTTAGCAGAGCTCACAGAGTATATTAACTTTGTTCGCATAACGGTAATCCGTAACGGCATAAACTAATCGAGATAGATATAGACTTCTATATATCAAAATGATCTGGGCGAAAAAAGAAATTCATTTAGCCATGTCCGTCCGTCCGTCCGACCGTCCGTCCGTATAACACGATAACTTGAGTAAATTTTGAGGTATCTTGAGAAAATTTGGTATGTAGGTCTCCTATTTAAAATGAACGAAATCGGACCATAACCACGCCCACTTTTTCGATATCGAAAATTTCGAAAAACCGAAAAAGTGCGATAATTCATTACCAAAGACGGCTAAAGCGATGAAACTTGGTAGGTGGGTTGAACTTATGACGCAGAATAGAAAATTAGTAAAATTTTGGACAATGGGCGTGGCACCGCCCACTTTTAAAAGAAGGTAATTTCAAAGTTTTGCAAGCTGCAATTTGGCAGTCGTTGAAGATATCGTGATGAAATTTGCAGGAACGTTACTCCTATTACTATATGTGTGCTAAGTAAAAATTAGCAAAATCGGATTACGAACACGCCCACTTTAAAAAAAAATGTTTTTAAAGTCAAATTTTAACAAAAAATTTAATATCTTTACAGTATATAAGTAAATTATGTCAACATTCAACTCCAGTAATGATATGGTGCAACAAAATACAAAAATAAAAGGAAATTTCAAAATGGGCGTGGCTCCGCCCTTTTTCATTTAATTCGTCTAGAATACTTTTAATGCCATAAGTCGAACAAAAATTTACCAATCCTTGTGAAATTTGGTAGGGGCATAGATTTTATGATGCTAACTGCTTTTCTGTGAAAATGGGCGAAATCGGTTAAAGCCACGCCCAGTTTTTATACACAGTCGTCCGTCTGTCCTTCCGCTCGGCCGTTAACACGATAACTTGAGCAAAAATCGATATATCTTTACTAAACTTAGTTCACGTACTTATCTGAACTCACTTTATCTTGGTATAAAAAATGGCCGAAATCCGACTATGACCACGCCCACTTTTTCGATATCGAAAATTACGAAAAATGAAAAAAATGCCATAATTCTATACCAAATATGAAAAAAGAGATGAAACATGGTAATTGGATTGGTTTATTGACGCAAAATATAACTTTAGAAAAAACTTTGTAAAATGGGTGTGACATCTACCATATTAAGTAGAAGAAAATGAAAAAGTTCTGCAGGGCGAAATCAAACGCCCTTGGAATCTTGGCAGGAATACTGTTCGTGGTATTGCATATATAAATAAATTAGCGGTACCCGACAGATGATGTTCTGGGTCACCCTGGTCCACATTTTGGTCGATATCTCGAAAACGCCTTCACATATACAACTAAGGGCCACTCCCTTTTAAAACCCTCATTAATACCTTAATTTGATACCCATATCGTACAAACACATTCTAGAGTCACCCCTGGTCCACCTTTATGGCGATATCTCGAAAAGGCGTCCACCTATAGAACTAAGGCCCACTCCTTTTAAAATACTCATTAACACATTTCATTTGATACCCATATCGTACAACACACATTCTAGAGTCACCCTGGTCCACCTTTATGGCGATATCCTGAAATGGCGTCCACCTATAGAACTGTGCCAACTCCCTTTCAAAATACTCTTTAATACCTTCCATTTGATACCCATGTCATACAAACACATTCCAGGGTTACCCTAGGTTAATTTTGCTAAATGGTGATTTTCCCTTATTTTGTCTCCAAAGCTCTCAGCTGAGTATGTAATGTTCGGTTACACCCGAACTTAGCCTTCCTTACTTGTTTTTAATTTACATTTTCTTAGGCCAGATGCTAATATGCATACTCTGTGTTCAATTTAGAATATTTCTGCAAAAGTTAATACATACATTCGTTGTTCATACATGTATATATATATACAGACTCTTAAGAAAATATACAGAAATACAAATATACTACATAGTCCGTTATCTTTTCAATCATAAGGATAATAATATTTGCATAATTTTTGGCGGCCACCGTGGTGTGATGGTAGCGTGCTCCGCCTATCACACCGTACGCCCTGGGTTCAACTCCCGGGCAAAGCAACATCAAAATTTTAGAAATGAGGTTTTTCAATTAGAAGAAATTTTTCTAAGCGGGGTCGCCCCTCGGCAGTGACTGGCAAGCGCTCCGAGTGTATTTTCTGCCATGAAAAGCTCTCAGTGAAAACTCATCTGCTTGCAGATGCCGTTCGGAGTCGGCATAAAACATGTAGGTCCCGTCCGGCCAATTTGTAGGGAAAATCAAGAGGAGCACGACGCAAATTGGAAGAGAAGCTTGGCCTTAGATCTCTTCGGAGGTTATAGCGCCTTACATTTTTTATTTAAAATTTTTCAATACCACAAACAAAGAGATAATATTCATATTAAGCAAACAAATTTCTTGCTGACATTAAAAGAGGCTTTGAACAATGCTGAAAATTCAAATTTTGCAAAAGAAATGTCATGCACAGCAATTCTTATAACAATTTATTATATATGTAACCGTTGCCATATACAATCAATCCTTCATCACAGCGCCAGTCCAGTCAATGCTCACATTTTTATTCGTTAGCATATCAATAACAATTTATTTGCATGTTTACTGCTACAGATTTAAGGTAAACAATCAGTTTGGCATAAAAAAATATAGCAAAAATATATAAATATGTGCTACTTGTATGTGCATGAATTTAATATATACATACATATGTACATAGCAAATATGACTGGCAAGCAATATGAGAATATCGCATAAATACTGCAAAGACGCCTAGTATAAATATTTAAATTTTCAAAATAAACATTGAATATCAGCAATATAAATATGTATACAAAATATAGCAGCGAACATAAAAAAAGCAGTGGAAATTTTTATAAAATTTCATCAATTCAATATTGCTTTTTAAGGAAAAAAACTTCTATTTGTAACTGAAACTAGTCGAAGTAATCTCAAAACGTTTTCGAAAATATTGTATAATTCAAAAAAAACACAATTACGAAAAATGTCGACCTTTTGTTTGGAGTTGTCTGAATTTTTGAAGTTATACTTCTTTGGGCGCGTTATGAAAAATTGATGAGAGTGAAATTTTAAAAAATGTGACACAAAAGTCTCAGGTTGCAAATGCAGTTCATGTGTATGTTCGCTATGAATTGAACGAGCAAACTTGCTTCGAGTGGGATCTATATATGTATATGGATGTATGTATGTATTTGAAAATAAAACAATTTAAAAAAAAATTAGTTAAAACAGTTTTATTAAAAACAATACTTACATTAAGTAATAATAATACGAAAAGCTAGAAAATAATTAGGTAGATCCTAGGTATCAATCATCACACTCCTCATCAATCTAGGGCGTTAATCAGACAATTAAATAAAAGCTTGGGCCGCGTCAAATTTCTATTGACACTCAACCGCTCTTATCTTTATAAATGATATTTTTCATATATGTGTAAGTAAGACCAACTGAACCTTAATCAGGTTATGCTACGCATCGCGTTTTTAGATGGCGATTTTTTGATACGTCCATGTATGTAATATGTGTTCCAAATATGAGCCTAATCGGAGCAAAAAATACGATTTTTTTGAATATCTCGAACCTTGCGCCACCTGGCGGAGTTTTGTTTATTGTATTGTACATATATACTAATGTTTGTGCACTAAGGAGATTTGATCGATCTTATATACATATATATATTTCTTCTGTACGTGTGTTTTTCACTGAGCTCCTGATAAAACGCCAAGACCGACTTTGATAAAATGTTGTGTGTGTGATCAGGGGGTTTGACGATCCTTTAGATTCACAATTTGGTCGGGAAATGGACCAGGTGGACCTATGCAAATAATCTTATTTATGGCGCGATTCGCTTGAAATTCGGTTACAGCAGTTCCTCTTTGACAAATATAGTATTTGAGACACTTTTCATTCCGGGAACGTGGACCAGAGGCCGACCTATTAAAAATAAAATGTGTATGGCTCGATTTGCTTGCAATTTGTGTAAGGGTACTTTCGTGACAGCTCGTTATTCGAAAGACTTTTCTGTCGGAAAGTGGACCAAAGACCAATTCTATTTCAAAAAGCTTATTTGTGATGCGATTCGCTTGTAATTCGGGGACACGGGTACCTCTTTTCGAATCGGGTGGATCAGGGACCGACATATCTACATAGAACAATTTATCGTGCGATTTGCTTAAAATTTGGTATAGTGGTGCTTCATTTATTTTCAGGTTGTGATAAACCGTTATTATTATGCGAGCCCTAAACAGTGTTCCTGTGAAGTTCCGGGAAGTCAACCAGGGACCGATCCATTCGATCCAATTCTATTCACTGTTCGATTTGCTTTAAATTTGGTCTATAGTTAGCCCTTTGCTTAGGTTAGTATTTACGATACTTTTCTTCCGGGAAATGGACGAGGGACCGATATATTCAACAAATTCTATTTATGATTTGCCTGAAATTTGGTATATAGGTAGCCCTTTTTCTCATAATCCACTGATAACTGAAGTTCCGATTTAGATATATTACCGGAAGACGCTATGGCAGTGGACATAATTTTCGTTAGCTACTGTAAATATATGAAAACAGCTATTACCACTAACAAATATGCATAGGTGCACATTAGCGCGGCCATTAAAAATAAAAATATATAAATTCTGGTACCATTGGGGATGATTAAAGTGTGTCACACTTGCCACTTTTTAGTCATGAAAGGATAGCGCCGCTGCAATATCATTTCTATTCGGAACCAGGGATATGTTTATCTTTATTAACTTAAATTTTTAAATTTGATATTAGATATAATAACAATGTTTGCACACGTCGACAGTTACTAGAACATAGTTTTGAATTCCACTTTTTCATCAGCTAGCTTTTCGGGTGCTGAGTTTTGAACTCAATTTTACCTGCATTACTGGTGTTGAAACAGTTTCCTTTATACACTCAGCCATTTGAATGCCCACCTGCATGATTTCCAATTTGTTTATGGCTTTTACCTTTTTGGTGTTATTCGTTTATACACTCTTTGGTACGTAT
>JARSSU010034511.1:0-19536 GCA_029619165.1 Eurosta solidaginis
AAAAAACGAAGAATTGACTGTCGAAGGTCGTACATTGTTTACAATAACGCCATTCATAGTGTACAAGTGTATAGGTACACTATCAACGCCATTATACAAAAAAGAAGGTAGTTCCACTCAAAAATTTTTGACGTATTTGGGGATTTTTGAAGTTTCATAATATTTGTTGTTTTGCCAGAAGCGTTGCCATACCGTTACCGTTTAAGGCGAAATTGTGATTTTTCTTTATGGAAATTTCCTTTAGGATGAAACGCTATGGCCATCTGAGACAATAATAATATGCTTTAGCACGATTTATGTGCATACATGTCGATTGAGAATACATTAAAACATGCGATTTTATTGAAAAAGAGTGGATAACCACTCATACATTGCTTAATGACTCATATCTTTATGGCAGATGACCCCTAGACAGAAAAAAAATACACGAAAAATCCTGATGTTCTAGCATGGCCCAATTATCATGCCCCTACAAAGATATTTCTCAAGGTATGTTGATAAAAATTGTACTTCCAAAGTCTGCACAACTATGTCAATGCTAAACGGGCACAGAATGTGTATAGGCGGTACTGCCCCAAGGTGCCTCTGGTACAATGGGCAAAAACACTCATAACTAGTGGCTAACTTGCAGAGCTACAGGGTAATTTTCTCCCCAAAAAATGGTTTAACAATGCCCTCTTAAAGCGCAATGTTATGTTTTGTCAAAATGAACTGAGCAAACGTAGAAGAAGGCTATATTCCCTTGCTTTGTATATTTCGATCCATGTTTCTACCGCCCAAACAATTTTCGGGAGCTCGAAAACTTATTAAAAAACCTTTTCCAAGCTGATATTTCGTATTAAAATATTTCCAAGGCGAGGGGCTAATTTTTTTCTTTTTAATTAAAATAACTATGAAAGTAATTTAGTCGTATTCGTTAATATGATATCCATCAAAATTAGAAAAATTCGTGAAATTTTTCAATCTGGTAGCTTGCTTTTGGTGAAATTTTCATTGTCCCCGCAAAAGTCAAGTGGCTAATGTCACACTAAATGGAATCCATTTTTTGTATCATGAATCACGTCATCATTGCAAATTACACAACGAGATTGGCAGTGCGAATGTAAAGCAGGGATGCACCTTAACGTTAAGATATCGTTTATCAAAAAATTTCCACCGTTTCCGTTGAAACACTTCGAAATATTATCGATAAAGAAATTATCAAGATAAATTGTATCTCGTTCTTAACCGAAACGAAAAGCTTTCGTTAACGTTAAAAACGTTAACAAAAACGTGATACTTTATGTTTGAATTGTGCTGGCAATGCTATAGCCATGTTGAAGCCGTAAGGTGGTAAAAGCGAGCGGACATACACGCACAAACTCCATGTAGTTTGTTTGTGTAATTCGTTGGTGGTAATGTCAAAAATACTCTGAGAAATGTTCGTACTGTCAAAATTCATGAGAAAAGTTGCAATCAGCTAGGCTAATGCTTTCACCTTTAATGACTCCGCCATCAATCAGCTTTGCCAGCGTAGTTTGAAATTAATAATCAACATAAACGATTTGATTTCGTTTTGATATGGCAGAAAACGAATCGAAATCATTTCGTTAATTTGACGTTCTCAACGTTAACAAACGAAACGAAATGACTTTGTTTCGTTTATTAACGTTAATTATCGTAACGAAATGATATCGGTTCGTTGGTTAAGCATGCCTGATGTAAAGATTAGATCAGCTGTTTTTTATGACGTATGAGGTCGCTACTATGAGCATTTTTCGATCTTCGATGGCTATCGAAAATCGAATTTGAAATTGGTGTTCACCTCTATTACGGTTGTCAACGTCAACCATTAAGCTGGAGACATTGGTGCTTTATCGGTAACCGTATCGGTAACCTTTTAACAGCTGATTCGACCAACCTTATGAGAATCAATGCAATCGATTATTGGTGCCGCTAAGGTCGTAACCGTATCGTAGCCAACCAATTGGGTTTTGGTTTACCGTCGTAACGATAAACAGCTTATTACGTTAGGGATACGGATACAGCGATACGACATACGGCACCAATGACTCCGGCTTTACTTCGTATCGTCGCCGACATCACGTCGTATCAACTAGAGATATACGCCACAGATTTTGGTCGTTTTTTCGCACGCCGCCGCCGAATGTCAAAAATATTGGCGCGGCAACGGCGGCATCCGGCTCGTTACTATATTTTCTACTCGTTTAAGACTGTTTAGGCCATTTATTGTTCATGTCGAAAATTGGCCGGATATGGCCGAAAGTGGTATCAACGGATGCGCATCACCGCCATTTATAAGAAACTAATTGCTAAATTTAACTCTTTCTAACTGTTCAAAAGTTATTTTAAAAAACAGGCGTTTTCGATGTAAGCTTAACACGGACTTTGCATCACCCAATTCACCATGTTATTAAAACAAAACACTAAAAAAAACGTTATATAATATCTACATTTATATGCTCACTTTGCATTTTTTTTCAAAAAGTTAATAATGAACAATGAATTCAAATAAAATTACCCAAGGCGAACATGTTTTCAAATTGTCAAGTGGTTAAAAAAGCAAAATACCCAAAAAAGGTGCCGATTTCTAAAAAAAAATGTATATTGCGATTGGCTGAAAGAATAAGCGAAATCAGTGATGCAAAATCCTTTAGTAGGTTCTAGAGGCATACACACTCCTTTGAAATGATTCTTACCTCATACTTAAGTTGAGGATATAGTCCCTTGGAGTGAATCACATTGATTATAGCCAATCAACGAAGTTTATATATCACCTACACGTTACGGCTCCTTTTATAAATGTGAATACGTAGGCACATATATTTACCACGTGAGGCTTTGTCCTTCGCAAGAACACTCAAAATGGTGAAGCAAAAGCTTCCCCAAGAGAGTCGAACTAATTAATGACCGCGTGTGCTACTACCCTAATGTAGGGGACAGTCGAACTAGTCTGAGAACTGAAGCTACGCGGTCATCCATAATGAGTTTTTATATCATAAGGTCGGAAAACAGCAGTTAACATCTTTCAACTTAAAATCGGTCGACTTTCATTCTAAAATTTCGTTTTGATTTAACGAAGACTATTGAAATCTATGTTGTGAACACAAACATCTGCAAACTTTTGTCTAGATTTAAAAAATTTTATACAGGCTCCTTGTAAAATTTTAATTATGTAGATGCGCCGAAGATAATACGATTTTCACCCATGAGTTACGCAATGACATCCACTAAGACTGCTTATGATTTCGAGGGCGGCATCCTTGGCCGAAAAGTCACTCCCTAACGTTTCAAGGTGTTTCTCTGGTGTAGCTCGGCAGCATAGCGCGACAAAAGCATCCGTTGGAAAGTCTTCGGAGCTACATCTAGAGCTTCTAGGAAAGTGACGTCGACGAAGGTATGAGTTCGAAGTCGCAGTCCTACAGCATCTGTGCTGGCATGTGATGTGAGGGCGACGCCCCCTCCCCCCCCCACCTCCCCCCTTCTGTTCTGGAACTTATGCAAGTTATAAAAGATTGTTTTAATTACATATAACATTTTTAGCTTTTACTTATGTATAATTTATTAGATCGTCCTAATCGCCCCCCTTCCAAGATCTGCAATTTATAATACTTCGGTTGAAATATTTTATGAAATGAATATTTTAGCTATATATTCATTTCCAATTTCCATTTGTTTCGCTGTGGGTAAAATCAGCAGAAAAAATGTACCATTCTGGTATTTGAAGAAAGAATTGCATACTTTTCGCTGAAATTTGGCAGCCTTGGTCACTATTTCATGTTAAACATGCTGAATTCAATACAACTTTGCAACCCACATATTTACTTAATGAGCAACTCTGATTTTTTTTCTTTATTGACAACAAAGTTTAAAATTATTACAAGATTTCTCAAAAAAAAGCGAAGTTTTTGCGAGAGAAAATAGCTTATTTCTATTTTACTCTATTTGTTATCAATTGTTATGAGAGGTTACAATGAAAGACAACAGTAAGGAAATAATAATAATTAAAATTTAATTAAAACTAAAATTTAGCTAAATAATTTAATATTATATGAGTATAATTAAAAATATAGTGTAGAACGTACTTTGCATCTAGATAATAAAATCAAAATTTGTAAGAAGTAGTCGTTTGACCTCAAATTTAAAGCATTGCACATTTCTTGCATTTTTAACTTCAACTGGAAGTTTGTTGAAAAGTTTAACACCATAATGTCTTAGTGATTTTGCACATCTTTCCGTTCGAAAGATACGTGGTTTCATACTTAATCTAGCTCTAAGTGTATATTCTGGTGTTGATTCTTCTGGAATGTCTAAATTATGCTTTATTAAGTTATTTTTAATTTTATAAAATAATATTAAAGTTTGAAGGATGGAGTTCTTGCGTACATCAAGCCTGTCTTGGTATAGCAGTTCACTTGCTGTCCTTAGCGGCAGATTTAAAATGATTTTTATTATTTTGGGAATTGTGGCAAGCTCTGACTTATACTATACATAATTCTACATAAAGATAAAAAAATATGTAGAATTAAGTCAACCTATAGCCCTTTGGGCGGTTCTTAGTAGTTGATGGAACCTATCTTCCTCCGGTCCGAAATTCGGTTAATGCAGCAGAAATTCTTTGAAAGTCGAGGGCTCGTACTTATGAACAATGTGGAGAGTTGCTTAAATGTGGATAAACTTTTAGTATTTTTCAGCTAAGATAACTAATAAAAATAGTCGTGAATTAGCCTAATTGACACATTTATAATGTTTCAAAACACGACCCGAAAAAACGGAATAATAAAATATCCTTTCCAACAAGTTATTTAGGGTTCACAGTAAGCGTAAATTTTTCATGAAACATAAACTTTCTCAACAAGATCAATAAAAAATGAGGGGTTTCCCTAAAGAAAATGAACACTTGTTATTTTCATTTTATAATTATTTAACCGGAATTTAAGCTTAACTTATTTCTTTTGCTGGTTCAAGACTCTGGCGGGCCGTGGTGTAGTGGTAGCGTACTCCGCCTACCACGCCGAGGGTTTTGGGTTCAAGACCCGCACAAAAGCAACGTCAAAATTTAAGCAAAAAGTTTATTCAATTACAAAAAAGCATTTCTAAGCGGGGTCGCCCCTTGACAGTGGTTTGGCAAACACTCCGAAAAGTTTCTGCCATTAAATACCTTCTCAGTGAAAATTCATCTGCCTTCCAGGTGCCGTTCGGAGTCGGCATAAAAAATTAAAGCCCCGTCCCGTATATTTGTAGGAGAAACTAAAAAGGGGCAAGATGCAAAGTTGAAGAGAAGCTCAGCCTAAATATTTTCTGAGATAAATCGCGCCAAGTATATATTTATTATATTTATTTTTTATCACGGTTCAGGCCTGCTTATTCAATCGTTCATTTGTCAATTTAGCAATGTCTGCCTCCGTCTTAAAATGTTGTGATAATTATTTCTTAGTGCTAAAAAATCTGAGAACGTGTGTTAAGTGATCCTATTGCCCTACTATGAAAAAAGATATACACTAGGCCGGGTCGATTTGTGAGGAGGCAAAAAAATCGCCCATTGCTCTGTGAAAATCATATTCTAGGGATCAAAATAAGAAACTTTGCCGAAGGATCCATACCTCTAAAACGAATTCTGATGTCCCCCCCCTTAGGGTCGTAGGGGCAAGTTTTAAAAAATCCCACTTTGAAATGCCTATGTTTTTTCCTTTTGGAGTTTATTTTTCTCTTTAGAAATTTATTTAGTCAGAACATATGTAAATGAAAAAATGAATTTAACTTAGTAATAGAAAAGAAATAAAAAAAAATTATTAGAAATTAGCGTTTTTACAACCCCCTTTTAAAACCAAGGCATCACTGTGATGCATTTGCATGTCGTAAACATAGTTGTGTGGGTTTTTTATTCAACCGTTTTAAAAAATGAAGGTATCACTGTAACACAATTGCAGATCGTAAAATTGCTTGTGTTGTTTTTTTTAAGCCACCACAAGACACAGCAGGTAGAATTGAAATTGCCCCTATCCAAAAGTTCGACCCAAAGACATCAGAATTCGTTCTAGAAGTATGGTTCCTTCGGCAAAGTTTCTTATTTTGATCCCTGATTTACGATTTTCACAGAGCAATGAGCGATTTTTAAATCGACCCGCCCTAATATATACATAGAAATAAATCTTTTATTTCATAGTTTTGATATCGGCTGACACTTCGGCCAAAAAGCCGCCTGAATATGCATTGTAATGTGATATCTTGGAGAAAAATCTATAATCTTGTTAATTGGTCTTGGTTTAAGTATATACACATTTTAGTGGCGCAAACAAATCTATTTTTTTTATCACTTTTGCTCTCGCTTCCGTACAAAGAACCAGATTGGAGGAAAAGTGGCCATCAGACCAAATCTAAACAAAAAGCACCAGTTTTGTATAAATGGATCGAAGTGGTAACCGTAGCCGCTATGTCAAAAGTAGCGTTCTTCGAATCTAAAACTCTTAAGCTGTAAACACAATGCCGAGCGACGACGATATACGCCGCGTCGGGCGATGACATTTTTCAAATTTACGCTCAGATATTTCGTCCAGTTAAACACAATAGACAGCGGCGGCGATATTTTCTGACATTTTCTGTCATTTCTTCAATGGAAAATAATTTCTTATATTAGTGACCATTTCTTGTGGGAAATGAATTCAATTTAAGGTCAGCATTAGCAGTATATACAAAAAATGAATAACAGAGGTCGTTTGTTGAAAATTTTTAAAATTATAAACATCATTTTTGTAATGGTGAATATATATCGCGAGGTGTGCCAGCAGTTGAAGCGGCGATGGTGGGTGCGGCCAGTTAATCGTACAAGGAAGACTCTGAGCTTCCACGAAACTTCCTTCGCACAATTGAAACTCTCAGATGAAGAACATTTCTTCAAGGCAACACGTATGAATGTTGCAAAGTTTAATGCGCTAGTGAATTTGTTACGAGAGCGACTTCAACGTTTTTCCATAAGAGAACCAATAAGTGAAGAAATCCGTTTGGGTATCACTTTGATGTAAGTAACTTTATAAACTATATATCTGTGTAAAAATGGAGTTTCAACAGGTTCTTGGCACAAGGCTGTAATCCACAGTATTTAGCTTGGTCATATAAATTGGGTGTTTCTACAGTTAGGAAAATAATATACGAAACATGCGATGCAATTTGGCATGGACTACGCGAAATTTACGCCCAACCAAATCAAACCGAATTGAAAAACATTGCAGACAGGTTTGCTCCAATTGAAGTATGGTATTTAGTAACTATATATACTCATATATTATATTTTGGACAGGTTCTATGCAAAAACTGGAATGCCCCATTGGCTTTTTGCGATGATCCCAAGCAGTATTTTGTTAAAACCATTTTCCTTAACCTTCCCTTAGAATAGACATGCTGTGGTGGCGACAGTAACCAGCAAGGAATCTTTTCCGGTTTGTACAGACCAATCAGGAGCTCCACCGTTTTTCGGAGAAACGACGAGAGACTAGATGGTCTGAAAACCGTAGGTGATACGTGGAAGCTTTTACCGGCATTTGGAGTGAAGTTTACTTTGACGTAGTGGTTCACTCTTTTTTAATTACAAAAAGACATTCAGTGTAGTTCTGATTGCAATATGCGATGATAGCTATACGTTTTCATTTGTAGACGTTGGTGCGTTGGGAAGCCAAAGCGATGGGGGAATTTTGGCACGAAGCGTATTTGGTAACATGATCCTAAGAAACGACCTGGAAATTCCTCCCCCAGATAACCTTCCAGGTAAAATGTTTATAACAGATAAGGTTTCAGTTAATTGATGCCATATTTCAAATAGGTACGGACCAAATATTTCCATATTTTTTCGTCGGTGACAGCGCATTTCCTCTGAAGCCTAATCTCATGCGCCCTTACCCTGGTCGAAATTTGTCACCCGCCAAACGAAATTATAACAAAAGGTTATCCTCCGTACGAGTGCACATTGAAAACACCTTTGGTTTATTAGCAAATAGATGGAGAGTTCTTCATACAACGATTCACGCTGCTCCAGAAAATGTGGACAAAATTGTTTTAGCAACTATAGTCTTGCACAATTATTTAATGCTTGACAGTAGTAGTGGATACTTCGATCCGAACAGAGCCAGCAGTGATGAAAATGGGAATTTCGATTGTGGACAACTTTCTTTTTTGTTAGGCTAAAATTGATAGGACTAGAAGGCTGCATACTCAAAGAGATTAAGAGAATTCTAATAAAAGCTTTGAAATTTTTGTAAAATTCTCTCGAATTTTCGAATTTTTTGTAAACTTTTTTGCGAATGGTTTGCATAGTTTTAGCAACAAAATTCATTGAAGCTTTTTCTTCAAATATCGAAAAAAAAGAATTTAATTGGCATATTTAATTTGATTGCCACTGCTATTTTTCTTTTCGCTGCTGTATGTCTTTACAATACACACACACATTTACCATCAAGTAGTAAAATTTCATTGCTCGAAGTAACATAAAACTGTCAATTAATACGTCCAGTTTTGATTTGCATCTACTTTTATGGCAAAATGAATTTTTTTCTCACAAAGGTCTATTGTAGCTGCTTACATAATTCAGCCATCTTACTTTAGCGCATTAAATTCGCTCCATACAAGTTTAGCAAAATATGTCTAATTAATTTCCAAACTTATATTTTAATCTATGCAACTATTCATAATTTTTGTACAGGAGCTGTTATCCCTCAGAAAAATTATGGCATACTTCCAAACTAGCAAAGCAATAGCGAAAGTTACAAACGTTTCAGGATTTCCCTGATAAAACGCCCCAAAGTCCTAGATCGGCAATACATACAAACACAAAATACATTTTTATCATAAAAGGACCCATGTACAAATTAGAAGTTTTGTAGTATTTTTTGATAAGTTACGTAATTGCTTTATGAAACGAAATAAAACCTGAATTACGAATAATAAAATTACTATGGGTTAACTGCGTGAGCAAAAGTGTATGTGTATTAATAAAAAGTTTATAGGTTTGTTTAAAGGCTTAACTAGTCTAGTCTCTGAGTTGAATTACTTGAAAGTTGTGCATCTAGCAAAAGAGAAAGATGTATATTTAGTTGCTATCAAGTTTTAAATAAAATTTCAATGTTTTGCACAAATTTGAACTATAGAATATACGTTATTCAATACCGATAGGTTATTAAATTGCATACTTCAACGCTCGAATTTGGTCTCCATTCTCTGTATAAAGGCAACATATGACCCAAAATGGCATACAGTGCCGTTGGGAATAACTGGTATACATAAATATCGTTAGCTTAATTAACAAAGGCCCTAACCAACAGACTTTTTGATACTGCATTTTTCGCAGACTTTGGTATATATTAAAAAACGCCCTGACAAAAAAGTTTAAAGGGTTAGAACCATAGCCACTTTTGAAATGCCATACTATGTTTTGTGAACGCGAAAATAAAATGTGATTCGCTACTCGTACAAATTTCAAATATGTTGGTTAGGTCCTTTGTGCATTAAGCTAACGATATGTCTGTAATGAGAGGTAAGCAGTCGCAACTCCACTTTTAGTCCAAATGGAACTAGTACCATTTTTCAATTTTATTATGGCTTCTTGACCTTCTGGCAAAAGATCTTAGCTCAGATATTGTTGGTTGCCTACACTTCGAACTTTACGATGTATTGCCATTGTCATTGTCATTGAGGTACTTGTTTTTCTCATTTCTCAAAATATATTTTTTGGACTTACGACTGTTTACCTATCAGCTAAAGACGTGAAATTATTGAACACTTGTCTTTCCTAGTTCTTCATAAACTAAAGCAACAACTTTCCTTTCAATATTGCGCACATTATTCTGTGATAAGTTGGCACTGGAAATTGTTTTCGCCAAGCTTTCAAACAAAAGCGAAGTTGAATCCCGTATTTTTTCCTGCTCAGGGGCACAAGCTATCTCTTGGATTGTTTTTGCGCATTCTTTTAGCACATCCTTGAAAACTGAAGTAACTTCGGCATCTGCTTGCTTTTTTGACTTCCGGTTCTTATTCTGAGCGACATAGCTTCTAGCTGCTTTATCATTTGAAGGTTTGGAATTCTCGTCAACTAACTGTGGTTCGTATACTATATACGGTTCAAAAGTAGCATCCATAATTGCATTTGGAGAATTGGAACAATCTGTCGAATTTTCGCTTATTTGCGATTCGTATACAATAAGTGGTTCACGATTTGAAGAGTTTGAGTAATCTGTTGACTTTTCATATACATCAGTATGTTCGTTAATCATGCCAGGATCACAATTTCCAACAGTTCTAAAAAGAAAAAAATATATGATTGATAATCTAATCTAATCTATTTTCTATTACATACATCCCATTCCCGATCACACTATATTACATATAGAGTATCACTGTACCAAATATTGTGGGAATTCTAACGCATCTTTTGATACCACTCCTGGAATTTTTAGACGTGTAGTAATTGCGAAATGTAATGAAAACCACTCAAACCCATCGCGGCAATATACATAACCCTGTACTTACTTTCTTGAATCAGGATAGTCGTCTAAAAACTGCATTGCATTCATGTATTTCCAACTTTTTGTAGCACTTCCTGCGGCGCTCCCGGAAGGAGATAGCGCACAGCGCTTACGCCTTTTATAAGTGTCTCGCAGACTTTTCCACTTTTTACGACATGTTTCTCCTAAAAAGGATACTTAAACATATGAGAAGAACCCACATCAAAACATATAAATACTTACCATCCAAGGTCAATGCTATGCCAATATTTTCAAATATCGACTGCTTTTTATTTAAATTTTTATAATCTGAAGAACCAAGATTATATAAACAATCGTTTTCCTTAACTTTTTCTATGATATATTCACTTATATTTCTCAATTTTCAATTTGCATACAAAATTTTCACAAAATAATTTTACACAAACAGCTGATTTGACTATACTAAGGGTGACCATATGAAAGGACAAAGGAAGAGAGAAGAAGGAACTAATGACTTCACACAAAGAACTCACTGAAAAACTTTATTATAATCATGCAAATTAATTTATTCTAATCCAGAGTTTGGAAATGTATGTTTGTGCTTTTTAAAGAACGAGATAAATGTATTTTTAGTTTAAATTTAATGTGAGCGTTGAAGCAAAAAATAAATATGGTCACCTTTGGCATAAATTGTCGTCATCGCCCGGCGGCGACGATAGAATTAAATCTATCGTCGCAAAATGACGTCGCGTAAATTCCGCTCTTGGCGTTCATTGTGTTCACCTTCATGTAATTATGGGGATTCTATTTTTGACAAGGCGATGTTCGTCGCGTTTATTTCGCGGCGTCAGGGCATTGTGTTTCAAGCTTTACTGAAAGCTAAAAATTTCCACGAAAATTTGCATGAAAATTCGCGGAATTTTCTCGAATTTTATAAAAAGTCTTAAGTGTATATTTGGATTGTTGGTGTTATATAATTATACAAATAATGAAGGTCGAAGCAGAACTTAGTAAAAACTGAAAAAATCTGAGTGATGATGACTTTTGTAGATGAGTGTAGATATGAATGTGCGTTTGTATGAAAAATTTTAAGGTCACTTTATCTTACTTAAAAAGTAGACTTAAATCGCCCCCCACCCTCCCCCTCCCAAATCGTGCTGGATTTGCCCCTGGTAGCGACTGGTGATGGGGATTGCTACTGTTCGCACATCGGGAATTATAGCTCTTAAAAACAGCCGCAAAAATTGGAGGCGCCCTGTGCCACGAGAGACATGAGTATTAATAGACCATTAATAGCAACCGTAAGTCGCCTTTATGCGTGGCCGCCAAGGAGCAACAAATGATTTAAAGAAATTGTGTTCGCGGCGATTATTAGGAGTTATCCCTAGGTGAAACTACGCTTTGCACGAAATATACAGACTATACAGACGAAAGTGTGACATTTTATGTATTTCTATTTCTTTTCAGCAGATGCAGCAGTACCAATTCCAAAGACCTGGGTTAGGTTCGAAGCCTCTCTGTAGTAAACGAACGAGGGACAATCCCTCCGCAAGGAGCTACTCCTGAAAATTGTTGAAGGGTCTGCGAGATCTTGAGGCATAAACCCCGGATCTTCCAAAATGACCAACACGTTGAATTCCTTAAATACATACAAACAAAACCTTTCCTAAATTTTATTTTTTTAAATAGAAAAATCAAGCATTTTAAAGTAAGAACACCGGCGTACGCCAGCGCGCCGCTCGAGCCGCGGCCGCCGGTATATAATAGAGCCTACGCCGCCGCCGCCGATAAAGTGATCGGCGTAAACCTCTAGTATCAACATCAATGCCACGTCAATGCATAATTCTCTCCCAGCATTTTTTGAAATTATTAATCATATTAAAGTCTTTTTCGAGTCTCCAGCATGATCAAAATAAGCATATTGCGCTCATTTTCTGATCAGAAAAGACTCCCTCGTCGGGAGAAAATGGTACCCTACGCGCGACTACACTTGGTGAGCCTCTTTTAACCTATATTTCTAATCAGTATTTAGTCTTTTTCGAGTCATATTTACAATCATTTATGAGTCTTATGTGAATAATTGTTAAGTGTGTTTTAAATCTTTTGCGATTCTTTCTCGAGACATTTAAGAGTCTATTTGGAATATTATTTTAATCATTTTTTGTGATCGGTTTACATTTTTTTGTGGCTTTTTAAATAAATCATATTTCACTCAAAAGAGGGAGTCGATTTCGAGCCTTCTTTTGATCGCAGAATTGATTAAACAGTTTTTAGTCGTCAAAATGAGTCGAAAATGTCTCATTGTGGTGATTTATACTTTAATCAATCTTCCATATGCTATGTGGGTTGGTATTTATTAAGGCAATGTATTGATGTCGACGTGATATTGTTACGGTCTGCTGCTACGGTATATGGCTGCGATCCACTTGGGAGCGTGTTCACGGGAACACACCTAGCGATGTGGCAAAGGTTGCGATGAAAAATATCAAAAAGGAAGGAAGAGACAGACCGGCCATCACTAAGAAAAATTTTTCTTCTACCATGAGTTTCCGCCCGATAGAGACAAGCCTGAAAAATTTCTGCTGACCTGGAACTAATTTCGTTGGGTATTGTCTTAAATTTTGTCTATTTAAATTGAATAATGCAGAACAATCGATTGAAGTGAAATATGAACCACAACAACGCCATTAATACAAAGTGATGGTCGACGTCAACAGTGATAGCAATAGATCGCTTTAGCAGAGGGTGCTGCGGTTTACTAAGTGTACCGAAAAACAGCGAAAAGTATAATTTATTTGTATCGAAAAATAGGTCTAGCAATGTAGCAAACAAGCAGGCCGCCTATATTAGTAATCTGCAGGAGAGCGTTTCCAAGCAACAGATCAGTCTCAAGACCAATTTTAGTCAACAGCAACCACGCAATTGTGTTGTTTTCGTAGTAACGTAAGGACAATTAAGAAACGGCAGCAGTACGCGGCAGCGTAACCCACGAACGCCAAAATTAGCACCAAGTCATCAGGATCGTAAAGGTCAACACGGAGTTCTATTGCCACCAGGTTCACTTGATCACCTCGGACCAGAGCGCAACAACCAAGAACAGTACCAACACCAACCTGCAATGACAACGACAACGGCAGAGCCAACACCAATGGCCTGCAACCTGACTTGGGTGAGTTCGTTCCAAAACAAAAGTAATAATAATACACAAAAAATGGAATTTTAGAATTAGAAAGTTTAATAGTCATAAAAGTAGCCTTGATATCAAAAATGTAGATCTGAAGTCACTTAAAAATGCCAGGACCAAACAAAAACCCGATTTAACGCTCAAAAAAAATTGTCAGTATAAAAAAATCAAATATGATAATCATTTTAAAATTAAGTACGCTTTTTCATTAAATTTCCCAAAGGGAAAAAGGGTTAGTAAATGTGCTAAATCTTAGTACCTTTTCACATTTCTAAAGCTTTAAAATATGAATTTTGTTCCGAATTCCCATTTCGGGAAGATTTGAAAGAATTTCAACTAATTTTAGAAATGTTTAAAAGAATTTCAACACATTTTAGAAAATGTTCGAATGTAGTTTATTGTAGCACATGCAAATGAAAATTTAAATCAGCTTGGAAACTTGCTGATATGAGAAAAGTATAATTAACTTAATTAAACACAATCTAATTAAATGATGCTAGAAATTAAATTAATATATAATACATACAACTGTAGGGAGCAGGAATAGGAGGAGCAGTAAGAAAACGTGTAGTATATAGCATAAACATACATAATTGTATAATGAAATGGCTAAGCAAAAGCACAAGTATAGCGAAAGTTAGACAACAATACTTTAGCGTTTAAGTGTGCAAATACAAGCAAACAAAAATCTACACATACATACATACATATATAGTAGCACATGCAACGAATATACATATATAAAGATAACATGCAACAATAAGAGTAAATAATTATTTACGGGAATTCGAGTTAAATCAATTGCATCAATTTGCATTAGATCAGATAAATTAATAAATCAATAAGTGAAGGCGTAACGTAATTAAATTATACAAACATACATACAAAAATAAGAAAGTGCGCAGGAGTTGAATTTGTTGTAAATCGAATTATATTTTACATATATTCAAAAGCGGTAACTAAAATATTAAAATTTATGCAGATAGGCGAAATTTAGGGCAGGACAACGTCTGCCGGGTCTTCTAGTATATATATGCACGTATGTACCTATCTGGGTAAATATAAGATGCTAGACATACTCTGAATCACATTAATTTAGCTAAGATTTTAATTAACATTAAAATAAAATTATATTAAAATAAATAAATGCAACAAAAATTATGAGATAAAATAGAATTTTATAAAATAATAAAGATTTTAAATAAAACAACGAAAATAAGTTAAGATAAAATAAAATAAAAAGGAAATACGATACAATAAAATTAAACTAAACATTCCAAAAATAAAATGAACTATAATAAAATAAGATTTAATAAAATAATAGAGATTATAAAATAATAGACATTAAAATAAAATAACATTTGAAATTAATCTAAATCAAATTAAAACAAAAAAAAATTAAATTAAAGCAAATAAATCCATTAAATAAATAAACACAATAAATAAATAAGGATACAAAATACGTAGCTACAACAAAAACAAACGAATAACCCCAAAACTTTAAGTATGAGTATATTTAGTAGGGCATTTTTTTTTCTCGAAATCAACTCTTGCATTATATTAACCCTTGTCAATACACACACAATTAGTCGAGATTTTTTTTTGCTTTAGGTTTTCCTTATACTAGTGCAAATAAGCCTTAGTATAGTAATATTGCTAATTTTGACTAAGTTTTCAATTATAATGAATTTCAAATAAATATTGTAATATAAATGGGAATGCTGGCGTCTACGTTATTTAGAAGGCACTAGGTAGGCATACAGGTAAGGGGCCACCGAATTATAGGTGCGTCGGTGGCCATGGTTATTTGAGGGTGGGATAAATGCACCGGGCGTCGCAACAACACCCGCGGCGCCCCCAAGTTATATTCGGCCCTTTTGTTGTATTTTAATTTTTCAGCTTTTTTTTTATTTTGATTTTCAGCGTTGGTAACCGGCCATGTCCGGTTCGGTAAATTTTTTTTTGCGTAATTTTTTTTGAATTTTTAAATTTTGAATGTCAACGGTCTGTCCGTGACATCCGGTTCAGCCGGATGTTGTTTTATTTTGAATTATAAGCGTTTTGAGTCGGTCTCTGCGCTTCTGTCAGGTTTTTTTGAATCTGACAGCTGCTGCGTTTTGATAGGCATGATATGACCATTTTTTCTGTTTATGGCGCAGGAACAGTAAGGTTGGCAAGGACCCGCCCCAGCCGACAATGACTAGCCACTGTGCACCACCACATCATGCCGACCGCCTTCCTTACTGCTTCCACTGTAAATGCGTTACCATAACAATATCGATAAAAATACGATCCCTATATTTTTGACTGTTGTTTATTTACACAAATCACTCATCCAGATTGCGCATTTACGAGTTCAAAATTGCTCCGTTCTGCGCATCTACTGTCACTGTTGACTGTTTGAGCGAATGAAAGAAAGAGAGATTAAAACGAGAGCTAAAGGAAAATGACGTATGAATTGCCCATAAAAAACAGCTGATCTTTTGTTTACATGCGCAATGCGCAAACTTATTTGTGTGATTTGTGGTTTATTTACAATTTCTATTGAGTTAATTTTTTGTTTAGTGGACAATTTGTGGATGTTGTTGTTGTTGTAGCGATAAGGTTCCTCCCCGAAGGCTTTGGGGAGTGTTATCGATGTAATGGTCCTTTGCCGTATATAGATCCGGTACGCTCCGGTACCACAGCACCTACCCCGACCATCTCGGAAACGATTTATGTGGCCACATTAAACCTTCAGGCCATCCCCTCCCTCCCCACTCCAAGTTCCATGAAGATCTTGGGGTCGCCAGAGCCTCGTCTGTTAGTGAAACAGGATCCGCCGCGGATAGGTGAGGTTGACAATTGAGTTTGGAGAAGCTATATATTGCGCTGGCAACCTGAAGGGTTGCGCTACGCAGCCCCTTGGATCTAATATTTTAGTCGCCTCTTACGACAGCATACCTACCGAGGGAATATTCTGACCCCCTAACCCGCTGGGGTTATCTCTAAGAAAAGAGAAAAAACAAAAGAAGGAGAGAAAAAAACAATAGCTAAAGAAAAATGACATGTAATTGCCCATAAAAACAAACTGATCTTTTGTTTACATTCTGTGTATGATTTGTGCTTGATCACAAATCACACAAGGAGATAGCGCAATGCGCATGTAAACATTAGATCATTTTTTATGACGTATGAATTGACCGTTTTCCTTTAACTCTTTTTCCTCACTCTTTTTTCATATGCTCAAGGGTCAACTGTGACGTTGATGCGCAGAACGAAGCAATTTTGAACTCGTCAATGCGCAATCCGGCAGGTGATTTGTGAGTCTTGTTCGAAAGAGTGTCATAATACAGAATGAAAATTCGTTCGATCAGATTTTTCGACCACAGTCGAAGATCGAATTTGTCTCATAATAGGGGCCTGAATTGACTCTTTTCCTTTAGCTCTTTTTTTCTCACTTTTTTATTCGCCCAAGAGTCAACTATGACGTCGATGCGCATAACGAAGAAATTTTGAACTCGTGAATGCGCAATCTTGGAAGTTGATTAGTGGGATACAAACATGGTTGCCACTTTGGTCCATTTGGACATTGTGAATGATGACTAAGTGTGTTATCTTATCTGTCAACTGCCTGACAGGCTGTTCAATATGGCTACTTTTCAGCGTTTTGACAGGCTGTTCAATATGGCGGCGCATATCTTCAGCGGGTGATAGAAAGAGAGACAGAATGAGACAGCGATAGTCAAATACAAATCAGGTGATCCAATCACTTTGGAATTTTGACGTTTATGCAAAAGATATCACACTTAGTCATCATTCACAGTGCATTTGGACGCCAAATTGTCGTTTCCAACCCTATTTGGTCCGCTGGTCCATTTTTTTAATTTTAGCCCTTTTTAGGATGTAATCAAGATTTTGGTAATTTTGTTTTTCTTTTCACTGAGGTAAAAATGTTCAACACTGCACACAAAATGTGCCACACCTTCTTTAACCTTCACATAATTTTCAATTTACCTCAATGGATTTCTTATACCTATATGACATTACTTTATTTTTGCTTGGAATCCAACGACGAAACGTTTAACATGTTATTGTTGACTTTTTTTCATTTCATTTTTCACCAAATTTTTTCACAATAAAACCATGAAAATATAGCCGAAAAAATATTATGCGTTCGTTTGGTTGTTTTTTTTTACAAGAACGTTAATTTTCGTTTAATCTTTGTGCACAAAATTTTCAAAATAAAAATAAAATTTTCATTTGTCAGAAAAAATAAAGAAAAGCCGGCCGAATGCCAAAAAAACATATCAAAAAACAAACTGGCTCGTTTGTTTCTAATTAAATAGGTTGAATTTTTCTTGTATTTCGTTAGTTTTTTGAGATATAGTTTACATACTTACACCAGTGCTGAAACCGTATTAGGAGGGAGGGCGACAAAAGATATGAGGTAAAATACAGGACAAATACAGATAAAATAAAGTAGTGTCATATAGGTATTACGAAAAAACTGCTGTCATTAAAATGTAGCAGAACAATGACAATTCTCCTAGCAGATAATTTAGAAAAGTGTTGGATCTTGAAGCAAACAAATTTTCGTTATTTGTTGATGAAACAAGCGCTCAATCAGAAAATCTTGTTTTGGTGGCTAGATATTTCGATGGGTTATCAAACACTTTTCGTGATAGATTTTTTGCACTTCTTGAGCTTAAAAATAGTTGTTGCATATGCACGTGCACCTCAAAGAAATTTGACGGAGTTTGCCAGTGATGAAGCTATTCTTAAATTGAAAACTAAGTCAAAGCATGAAACTAATTTATTTTATAATGCGCAAGCATTCCGATAGGCATTGAGAGTTTGTGAAACAATATATCGAAATGCCAAAAAAAGTGACCCTTAAAAAATTTGTACAAGGAAACCCTATGTAAAAATGTTTAAAGTGTTACATCTTGTTTGGGATGTCGATATTTAAATTTTTCTTACAAAGCCCAAAACAAATGGATAAGTTTAAGGGATTTCAAGACTATTGTGGAAAGTGTCTTCTTACGCACGCCCCACACTGCGATACGGCTCTGTTTTCTATCTTTGTGTCTGGAAGTTAATGGCGTTTCTGCTATACACCTCTCATATTCAGTATCAGTCGCAGCATTTAATATTTATATATATCTCCGGCCTGAGCTAAAGAGTTCAATCAAAAAAAGTTTGTCTGTCGATATTATACCATCAAAATGAAGCAAATTTTGAGTAATTTTAGGTACAATGATTATATTGGATTTATTAGGTACAAATATTGGATATTTAAAAAATATCAGTAATTATAATGAATGCATTGGTAGACAGAAGAGTAAAGAATTAAATTAAAAAAAAAGAAAAAAAAATTGGATCACCAGCTGTTGGAAACATATTATTTTCTTAACTTTTAGGACTGCATTTAAAATAAATTGATACAACCGAGCTCTAGAGAAATTTATTTTAAAAATAAGATTTTTATGTAAATAAAATAGAACTGGTTTGGCTTGCGAGACGGGTTTTCCTCTAAGGTTTTTCGTTAAAACATATATGCATATAAGGTTTTTTATTAAAATTAAAGTGTTTGGGCATTGTGTGATATTTACCACAACCTGAAATTAAACATTTTGCAACGAATTCGACCATTTGTGAATTACCAAAGGCAATTAAAGAATACAATAATTTGGTCCATTTCTTTTATATTTGGTCCTTTTTTCCGATGAATTTTGGTCACAAATGCAAACATGGTTTGGCAACTGTGTATACACTACAATGGTTAGGGATGGCACGATAAAGAAATACAAATAAGTATCTATACAGAGTACTGAAGAGGTATCGGAGCTCGATCGAATCACGATCTATCAAAAAATTAATTAAGAGTACTCATTTACA
>JARSSU010034513.1:0-25651 GCA_029619165.1 Eurosta solidaginis
TCTTAAGACAACTCCTTTTCTCTGAGGGGTGTTTTAGATTTTATACCACTTATGGAAAAAAATCCCCTTCCCCTTTAAAGAAATCTTAAAAATCGTTCGAAGATGAAGAGATTATATAATTGGTACTTTTCTGAGCTACAAAACTGCATTTAAAAAAATGAATAAAATTTAATTATTCCGCTTCCTCGAATTAAAAAAAACGCCTTGAAATTTATTGTGTTAAGAAAAATTACAATATTGAGCGATGGTTACTAAAGACATATTTCTGAATTTCACGTTCTTCATCACCAGTTTTCCTCATGAGCTGGTAATTGAGTCTCGAGAAATCCCACTCCATACTACATCCTAGTGTAATGCGAATCCTTAATCCCTTCAGCCATATGGAGGTCTTGCTGCTCGCTTTGGCAATGGTCTCTAAAAAATTGCCTTTTTGTTGCTATTCCTTTATTTACCATTAGGTACACGCAGGTATACTACATATGTGGTATTCCATCCCATTTCGCAATTTTAACCCGACCCCTTTAGAATTGGCTGAAAGTTTTTCTATTTTACGAAAGACGTTTTTTAGGACTTGTTTCAAATTTTTTCATCCCAGCACAAAAAAAACACCGTTTTTTGTTTTCAAAATGCCATAAGTTTTTTCAAAATTGACCGTTTTGGGATCTTTTTTTTTTTTAAAAATTTGCTTTTACAAGATGTACTTTTCGAAAAAATTCACAGAAATTTTTAAGTCTGTTTTTATCTTTTTGTAATTTTTCAGTTTTTCGAGATTTTTCGAATTTTCCCATTTTTCTCATAAAACTCAATCAATTCTGCAATAACCCCACTAATATCCCGGAGTGGCCGATAAATTTTTTTTTTATTTATTGAAAAAAAATTTAAAATATTTTTTGTATTTTCGAGAAAAACCTACATTAAAACCAAATTAAAAAAAAAAAAAAAAAATTATCCCAACAGTCCAATTTTGAAAAAGTTATAGCATTTTGAAAAAAAAAACACCTTTTTTCAAAAATTTAAAACTTATTTGAGTTGGACAACCGTTTTTTTTTTTCAAAATCTATAACTTTCTCAAAATTAACCGTTGGATCTTTTTTTTTTCTAGGTGAAGTTGATACACAAATTTGAAAAACTTCTGAAAAAACGTCTTTCGTAGCTAGCAAAAAGAAAGAAAACTTTCAGCCACTTCTAAAGGGGTCGGATTCAAAATATTAGATAGACTGGGTTGAATACCCCATATACTTTTGGAATTCAAATTGTGTGAAATCTTATAGCGCGCTTCAAAAGTTAGTAACATTCGACGTTTAGCATGCCCTATAAAGCAAACCAAAAATGTATACGATTATAATTTTTTTAGAATTATTTCATATTTTCAGTTAAAAATTTAAAGAAACTTTCGCTATCACCGAAACAAAATAGAATTGAGTTAAACGCACTTTGCTAAAAAATTTCATTGTTTTTTTGTGCTCGCTTTTGTTATTCGAATTTAAAAATTGTTTTTTAAACATTTTTCCATTCGAATCACTGTTTTTTCGATTGTTTTGTTAGAGACTATCACAGAAAATAATTCAAAATTTAAAGATTCATTAAAAGAATCTTAGACCAACACCAACGCAAAAACAACTGCGAACAAGATAAATAGAAGTTTAAAAAAAAATTTTTTTATTTCAAAAGTTCCTCCCTGGACTGTTTTAAATCACTTTTAACTGAAATTAACCAAAATATAAACAAAAAACACGCGCCACATCTGTATCCTCTGGAATGCATTTGCATACTGTTTGAATTCGTAGAACGCTTTACTCGTATACATTCGCGTCCCTGCTGTCAAACTAACTAGATATATACTCGATGACTACTAGTTTGCCAAAAAGTCCAACTAGTATGAGTCTGTACGTTTTCACATTAGCAACGGGTATTTTTAACACGGCGATGCCCTATGAAATATCATTGCTAGCTCTGCATCAGCATCATACCAATTGACAAACTATTCATTATATACACAACATTGTACGCGATACCATACTTGTCAGCAGACTCAACAAGGTCATACACTTAACAGACATCGTCAGCTTCCGCTCAGCATTATCCGCGATGTGCAGTACTGGTTATTATACACATCAATATCATACAACTGACATACTAGCTAGTGTATCACATCACATACCAGTTAGCATACGACTCAGTCGGTGCATCTTTTGGATACAGTTGACAGACTATTCGATATTTGCATCAGCATCCTACTAGTTACTACCTAGTCTGGTTGGGTTGGATAAGCTCTTGATTAGCTCAAATTCATTTTATTCATTCTATTTCATATACATATATAAAAGTATGTATATTAGACGGTCGATTTATCACACCGATATCGCGCCATTGATTTTTACAACATGACAAAAAATATTTTTTGGTTTTGGGGAGTGTTTTGGTCGGAAAAATTTACCCTCGCCACTATTTTTTTCGCAGGCTCGAAAGTTATTTTTTTGGGTATGCGTAGTGGAACGTTTTTTCTTGAGGCCAGTCCTATCGAAAACAATCGAGGCGCGATCTTCGGTTACTTTCGTCCATACAAATCGACCCAAGTTGAATGAGACATATATCACTAAATTTATCACTTCATACATTATACTTGGAATAAATTTTGATAAAAATACGTCACATATAGTTAACCTTAAAAGTAGCGGGATAACACCTGCACGCTTTTCGTGCTCGATCAGCGGAGTCGGCGACATATCCTGTGACGCATCTCAGACACAGGGCTAAGTGTATAGGCTCACCGATGCGCGGGCAGAACGATCCCACATTAAATCCATCAAGCCAAGAGAACGGCTAGGGTTCATCAAAGAAGTCGGCTTGGATGATGTGCTGTGAAGGAGGTGAGGGCACAAAAGACCAAATGGTCGCAGTACATCTACAAAAAATTATCCGCTCATCTAACTGGAGAAGGACGAAAACAGTCGTGTTGACATACGTCCAAACAGCCCAGCTGCACTAGCACCGTCCTATGATTAGTTTAATGGAGCGTCAGGAACAGTGGTCGTGATCACGCACTTTACGGAAGTCATGCTGATTGCTGCGGATAACCGAAGAATTCTCATTTAATTGTGGGAATCGTATGGCTGTCAAATGTTTTCGTTACTGTCAAAGGCATAATATCGTTGAGTACTGGCTGGGTTTCCAGTCTTGGTAGTGGTTTTAGCCTTGCCATTCTCCGTTATTCTGGAATGGTAAAGGATTTAACGCCAAGTAGAAGAAAGTGCTAGGCTGCTGATGCCCTCATGGCCAAGCATGTTTTGGGCATCGGCATTGGTTATCCGTCTGGAACTATTGATATGGAAGACTTGGCGTTTTCGATATCTTCTTTAACCTTGTTGAGGTAACGGTGAGAGTCGGCTCGTCATGCTGTGGTCATGTGCCCGTGATTTGAACGATATCTAGCATTGTCAATTGAAGTATGGATTGCAAACTGGCACTCGCGCATCTCCAGTGGACAGACGAAATTCTAGTCGAATAAATTATTCAAATACTACTACTAGAATAAAACCACAAAGTTATAGTCAATGAACCATTCTAAAACTGACAAGTATGATGGACCGCTCAAAATTATAGTCAATGACCTAGAATGTTGCTGACATAGCTTTGGCTTTTCTTTGACTGCCAGGGTTATTGACAATCTCTTACGCTCAACATACCTCGCCTTACCTTTACCGGTCTGTCACTTATCGCTACTTTTATTCGACTGAACAAAAACATAGCGGAAATAACAAAAAAGTATTAACTGAACAAATCGCATCTGTACGTGCAGGTACGAATAAAATAGCTGAGCTTGTTGGCGTTGAGATATATGATGTTGAATTTGTAACTAGTTGAAGTTAGAGTTGTGACACATCATATGGTCGTAACGTCAATGACGCATAGCTGTGAGTTAATGTCACTCCCTCTCTCTCTATTTCTGGTTACAAAACGATATATAAATATACCGAGCTACAACACTAAACGTATTTCCGAACGTTACAAAAAAATATGTATACAATACCTGCTCCTTAGATACATTGTAGACAAAAGGACGCTGACTCTCTTTGGGATTTAGTCATAATGATTTCTACTCAGAAATACTCCATGGTATCATTAGCTAAAGTGTTTTCCATCAGTATTCAATGCACTATCCCAAACTATAATATGCATGTAAAAAGTACAAGCATTATTAGCAAGGTCTTCTAGAAAACGTGACGTATTTAGAATGTGGTATTGGCGTACGTGTCTGTTATGTATGTATGTATGTATCCAAGCTTTCGTTGGCTAGAGGATATTAATGAAGATGTACAGTATACATTTTCTAGATTGGAGAAGAAACGCTAAAAATTGCTGACTGTCATACTATGTACTATTATTATTAGGCCTCGAAGCAGCTGTAGTTTTATTTATAGCTATGGCGCTTGATCTTTCAGTCTTTATTGTATGTGGAGACTTTAATGTATCATGTACTTCATCATGCTTTTTACGGTCTTCATATAATAGAGGATGTATCGCACCTGTATGGGAAGCTCTCGCCTTGCAAGAGTATCGCAGATAATACGACCCGGCGTTCATCTCAACCTCAAAAGCATAGATTTGTGTCTCGACAGATTATTTTTACTAAGGCCGAGTCAGTAGTGGTCTAACTAGGTTTAAACTTAGTTTGCTGGAACTCTAGTACAATTTAAACTCAGGTCAACCACTGAGCAGTTTTTAGTCACAGCTTAGTACGCTTTGTGGATTGCTTTTGTGCGGACAACACTTGTAGATATATTGGAGATACGACAACAGCTGCAGTTTGCTTACCAACAATCATTTATTTTATTTTAATGTCATGAAATACTATAGTTTAGAGTCCATTCAAAGAACAAAAGTGGGACTATTATCGTCGACTTCCGTATAGCATTTTCGCTTCTATGAAACACTCCTCTTGTTGTGAGTCCACTATGACTCCCGAGGTTCAGCCACTGTGTTGTAAAAAATCTTGAGATTTTAGAGGTAGGCTAGTTAGCAGCATGAGCTCTAATGGTATTCAAGTCGAAATGCTGTTTGGGTATATCGACGCCATTTCGATCGAACGCAATAAAATAACCGATAGGTTACCAAGAGTTTAACCTTTCCACAAATCGATTCTGCTTAATTTCAGCTTAAACTTTAATGATAAAGTGACGGAACAACTGCAGAATAACTTTGGGCGCAGTTTAACTGACAATTGAGTTGAACTTGTATTGAAAAAACGGGTCGAAGGTGATATCAAAGGTGCAGTATGTGTCGTATAGTAGGACTGAGGGGTTTTTAGTTCCTCTCTGCTTAGAGAAATGCGTTGGCAATGTTTTCGGGATTGCCATCACAATAAAACCGTGTTTTGGCTCCCAGTCGCTTTAAGGCCTCTGATACATTGCATCCTTTAGCTAAGTAATAATTTTCATGACTGCAAGGCACGCAATGCTGGCCTGGCTGTCTGAAATACTGAGCATGCTCCTCGACAATAAGCCCTTTCGTAGTAATGCTCTACCGAACGTCTAAAAATTACCAGAATGGATTTTCGTCTTAAATCCGATCCGCCCTCGCCTTCATTCGATTTCTTGATCCTCAAGTTTTGATTCATCCTTGACCAGACTTTAAAAAAATGGTCAGTATATGGATTCCTAAGAGTTCTGTCAACAATGGGCCTCTTAAAATTTTCGTATGATCTCAGGGTCCGGTAGTAACTGGATTTCCTAGGTATTTCTTACGACTTTCATTGCCGTGCATGTTTGCACTTTTTAATAAAACATATAAATACAGGTAATGCGCGATAACTTCCGAGTGTTTCAGGCCACGCGCTCTCTCCTAATTTGCGCATCTTGGTTTCTTTTCAATGTTTTTCCTTCAAATTGGTGGAGCGGACCTAATTCTTTTATGCACGACTCCGACCTCTGCGATGCCAAAGCTGTGAGCTTTTCATGGCTGAACATACACCCAAGTGCTTGGCAACGACTCGATGGCGACTCTGCTTAGAATACTCTTCTTCTAATTGCAAAAAACTTGTAAAATATATTTATGTTGCTTGCTCCCGAGCAGTGAGCCGCTGATCTTCGGTGTGGTAGACAAGCACGCTACCATCACACCACGGCGGTTTGCGCTCTTTAGCTCAGAGATATTTTGAAGTCTTCATGCAGCAAGTGTTGCCTCTTTATCTTTTAGAAAGAGCAGGGATCTATTTACAGTAAAGCACTAAGTTACGTTCTCATCGCACCCGTTATGCCAATACAAAACTAGTCGATGCAATATGCTTAATTTTGTTATTGCTGTTCTTTGTGTGGCTACGGCCACCGAACTAATGAGCATAGTGTGAATATTGGCTTCACGATAGTATAAATGTCCAAAATACCATTTGGAGATACCCGCCATGTTTTCCCATATGAGGCGGGCGCAGGCAAAAAAAAGCTTTTGTTGTTGATATTGTAGCGATAAAGACACTCCCGAAGGTTTTGGTGAGAGTTTGATGTTGATGGTCCATTGTCGGGTTTGGATCCAGTACGTTCCCGTATCAGCATCATTAACGGTACAAGCCCGAATGATTTAAATACGATCACATTGAACACTCTACGGTCACACGGATTTTGCTTCTCTTTAGCATAGACCTTGCCAATCATAGCTTGTTCGACAGCTGATGTATCGTGTTTCTCACTACTTCGGTCGGGGAACTCTGGTTAGTTAATCAAAAGTCACCGCCTATTAGTAAGTTACATTCGGAAATATATGATTATATACGGTACGATTTTTGATCAGAATGGCTGTGGTGTTATTAGTATGGACATCTCACATAAAGGAGATCAACCTAAACAATTTCTCCTGTGTATGAATCAATTTACCTATTAGTCTAGGAAAATCCACGGAGACGGCTATTATAACATCATGCAAAAAGTTTTTCAAAGGCTTTAGAGACTTAAAATATAGCCCTTTATGCTTTTATTAACAACTCAGTGGTTCTACCATAAAGCTTGGAAATAATCATATCAGTATCTTTTTAAATTCTCTTGACATTTAATTTCCAACGCCTTGAAAGAGACACTGTGCAACGTTAAAAAGATGTAATTGGCGCCAATATGACTGCTGTCGGTAAAATAGCTCTACCGCTAAAGATGCCACTAGGCGACAGAGTTGCAACAGCAACAATTACCGTGGTAATTTGAATTATGCAAATGCTACGCAATGTAGTATATCACATACACCATACACACACACATCCATGCATACACGTACACATGAGCGTGCACGCGTCATATTAGTAAATGCGTTTGCAACTAAAGACAATGTCATCAACATTTTTAGCGCCACGTTGCACCACATGTTGTACATTCTTTCTTTACTCAAAGATGTAACTTTTTATACTCATGTTGAGCAGAGCTCTCACAGAGTATATTAATTTGATTGGATAACGGTTGGTTGTTACATATATAAAGGAATCGAGATAGATATAGACTTCCACTATATCAAAATAATCAGGATCGAAAAAAAATTTGATTGAGCCATGTCCGTCCGTCCGTCCGTCCGTCCGTCGTTAACACGATAACTTGAGTAAATTTTGAGGTATTTTGATGAAATTTGGTATGTAGGTTCCTGAGCACTCATCTCAGATCGCTATTTAAAATGAACGATATCGGACTATAACCACGCCCACTTTTTCGATATCGAAAATTTCGAAAAACCGAAAAAGTGCGATAATTCATTACAAAAGACCGATAAAGCGACGAAACTTGGTAGATGAGTTGAACTTATGACGCAGAATAGAAAATTAGTAAAATTTTGGACAATGGGCGTGGCACCGCCCACTTTAAAAGAAGGTAATTTAAAAGTTTTGCAAGCTGTAATTTGGCAGTCGTTGAAGATATCATGATGAATTTGGCAGAAACGTTACTCCTATTACTATATGTACGCTTAATAAAAATTAGCAAAATCGGAGACGACCACGCCCACTTTAAAAAAAAATTTGTTTTAAAGTCAAAATTTTAACAAAAAATTTAATATCTTTACAGTATATAAGTAAATTATGTCAACATTCAACTCCAGTAATGATATGGTGCAACAAAATACAAAAATAAAAGAAAATTTCAAAATGGGCGTGCTCCGCCCTTTTTCATTTAATTTGTCTAGGATACTTTTAATGCCATAAGCGAACAAAAATTACCAATCCTTGTGAAATTTGGTAGGGCATAGCTTTTACGACGTAACTGTTTTCTGTGAAAATGGGCGAAATCGGTTGAAGCCACGCCCAGTTTTTATACACAGTCGACCGTCTGTCCTTCCGCTCGGCCGTTAACACGATAACTTGAGCAAAAACGATATATCTTTACTAAACTTAGTTCACGTACTTACTGAACTCACTTTATCTTGGTATAAAAATGGCGAAATCCGACTATGACCACGCCCACTTTTTCGATATCGAAAATTACGAAAAATGAAAAAAATGCCATAATTCTATACCAAATACGAAAAAAGGGATGAAACATGGTAATTGGATTGGTTTTATTGACGCAAAATATAACTTTAGAAAAAACTTTTAAAATGGGTGTGACACCTACCATATTAAGTAGAAGAAAATGAAAAAGTTCTGCAGGGCGAAATCAAAAACCCTTGAATCTTGGCAGGTATTACATATATAAATAAATTAGCGGTATCCACAGATGATGTTCTGGTCACCCTGGTCCACATTTTGGTCGATATCTCGAAAACGCCTTCACATATACAACTACACCACTCCCATTTAAAACCCTCATTAATACCTTTAATTTGATACCCATATCGTACAAACATTCTAGAGTCACCCCTGGTCCACCTTTATGGCGATATCTCGAAAAGGCGTCCACCTATAGAACTAAGCCCACTCCCTTTTAAAATACTCATTAACACCTTTCATTTGATACCATATCGTACAAACAATTCTAGAGTCAGCCCTGGTCCCACCTTTATGGCGATATCTCGAAATGGGTCCACCTATAGAACTATGCCCACTCTCTTTAAAATACTCTTTAATACTTCCATTTGATAAACATGTCATACAAACACATTCCAGGGTTACCCTAGGTTCATTTTCCTACATGATGATTTTCCCTTATTTTGTCCCCATAGCTCTCAGCTGAGTATGTAATATTCGGTTACTCCGGACTAGCCTTCCTTACTTGTTTTTCTTATTTTTGAGTGTCACAGGAACGGGTTCGTTTGGTTTCCTAATTCGTTGCCTTATCTACTTATTACATATTGCTGGGTAGTATTACATATATACACACGGCATGGGTGTGCCTGCAACAATGTGTACGTACTTGCAACATGCCAGCATGTTCTTAGCAATATCTTAATTACCCTGAGAATTTGCATTTTACGACTCTTGAATGCCGTCATGTAAATCCAAAATTTGTACAAATTTTGTATTGTGGCATGAGGAAGCGCAAGATGTTTGCAATTATTTTCGCCTAATGGCAAACACATGCTGTACTTAAATGTTGGAATGCACTAAGGTTGCACTGTGTTATGATTTTGTGCTGGATTAATTTGAGGAATTTTGTAAGGTTAAAAAGCGTTGAGCATAACTGGCTTTTCAATGCAACTTTTGTGATATTTTACTACAATACGGAAAAAAAAGAATCAGACAGAATATTGCATTGCACTGTTCAAGTGATTATGGTCGTCCAACAAGGCGCGCAATTCCCTAATTCGTTAGACTTACTGGCGCTAATTGTTTACAAAAGGGCGTTTCAATCATTTTGCACTGGTCCTTCAGCGATTGGGGACCGCCCGCATTTTTTGCTTCCATATGCGGCTTCCGATAAGAATACATTTTTAGCCGGAGCATCATATTTTTCATTCGCAAACATGGCGGACTACCAGCGTCACCGCTGTTTTTTGATTCGCAAGACAATGCTGATGTCTGCATAAAGTTCGTATAGCTTATCCTTAAATCTACTTCGGTACACACCGTCGGCGACGCATAGATGCCCATTATCTTTGAAAGAACTTACTATCGAACACTCCCAGTGCCGCCACATCAAACGTTGTCATACTTCTGACCATATAGGAGAACGGGGTACGATAAGTGACTTGTAGGTCATGGTTTTCGAGGGAGGACTTTCTCAATTTGTAAGATTTATGGTAAGAGTGATTCTTCGCTGGATTTCAAAGCTGATGTTGTTGTTTGTGTAAATGTTTGCTCCCAACTAAAAGAAGTCGAAATAACGGCTGCCAACAGTGACGTGATTTCCAGGGCGCAAATGCGCTGACTCTGTGCTTGTAGGCTCCGATTTATCTTCGTTCACCATCAGACGCATCTTTTCCGCTTCTTTTTAAATTTTTGAGTAAGCAGTATTTAAAAAGGCGCAGTTTTTGAAAAGCTCCGTAGTATATCCACCAGCGGACGGGGCCTTGCTTTTTTTAGATCTGCTCATCGCTATTCTTACTTCGTTACTGTCGTTGGCGGTAACATTTATTCCATCATCATCGATTGCGGGCCCGCTTTTGTCATTTTACTTGTTCTTTTTTGCTCTCTCTATACTTAGGAGCACATAGAAGCGTTCATTTTATAATCTAAGCACCTTATCGACATCGGTTACCAGGTCGCCATTTCCGTTTTTACAGGAGTTTTCCAACGGCTGTAAGTCTTCCGTTTGCTACCAGTTTTTTGATAAAATTTTAGAACGTTATTCCTGACGGTTAGCAGTTTAAGCTCCTCGCACTCATGCCTTTCTGTTTCTGCTTTTTTCTTTTTGTAAAGGCAAGTCGCTTCCCCTTTCAACTCGCGGTAGCGTTCACACATTCTTTTCGTTGCGGTAGCCCTGTAGGCAGCGCCCTTTTTTCGGTTGCAAAAAGGCATTCTTAATCGTAACATTTTTTTTTCGTGGTCACCACTAAACAATTTTTTCCTCATAAACATTACGAAGTGTTTTGGGGATATGCTCCCACTGCTCCTGCATTCTGTGTGGTTGACTTTACTCTCAGGTGTGAGGGACGGGTTGCGATTGAAGCCTTTCAACGTCTAGTCTTCCCTTGTATTTGTTCCATGCTTCTGGCCGCGCTACAGAGGCCGCGTATTTTGCTGCAACGAGACAGTGATCGATGTGTGGGTCCTCTAATCGTGCGAATCTTAAACACTGGAGGCATGTCGTCCGTCTATCACAACGTAGTCGATCTGCATATATGATCAGAGGGCAGGCATGTAGCTGATTTATAATATTTTTTATGTTCCACGCGCCGGATGTGGCTATGTTTCGAGTACCGGCAGAGTCAATTAGCCTCACTCCATAAAGAGAGGTTGTATTGTGTAGGCTGAATTTTCCGACTGTGCGGTCAAAAACAGTTTTCTTTGCCCACCCTGACATTAAACTTGCCAAGCACTACTTTTATATCATAGCGGGGCAGTGCTCGCATGGGCGTTCTTAGAAAGCTTCGTTACCTCATCACCTTTCTACTCTATTTGGTGTACGGGCGCAGATGAGCGATATATTAAAAAAATGTCCTTTTTATTTGGATAGCGCCGAAACTTTCGTCTTCAGGCTTACATTGCACTTATTTGGATGGCCATGTCCTGTAAGTTTCACAATTTTCAAATTTCTTCCTTCCTTGCTTCGTCCTTTGCATTCCTTAGATGACGGTGATGTTGGCTTTGCTTTCACGAGAACATCAACCAACCGAAAATCTTGCACCAATCCCATTACGGAAACGGACATTACAGGCCATGTCAGCAAATCATAGTCCTTTAAACATTTGCAGGGGCCGTCTTCAGTAAAAGATTGTCTTTTGTGCAAGGTTTGTCCTGTGTTTTCGTTGGAATTCGCTATAGTCCGCTCAGCGGGGATGAAAGTATTACTTGCACGTTCATATAACGAGCTACTTAATCCAAACCGACACTTGATGGCGAACAGACGCTGCCGATGAAATCGCCACAGCTAGCCTTTTAAGCTATTCGCTTAGTGGCTTATCCAAATTGTTACCTTCTCACATAAGTGGCTAACCAGAGCATATTTCCACGCAAGTGACTGGCAGTAGAGAGCTGCTTGAACCGCATGCAAAATATCGCTCTGACCATTCCCTGGTGAATGACGGTCAGAAGCCTGCCCTACTTGCGTGGACTTATACAGATGTCACCACCCTACCTTAGTCAATTACACCCAAGTCCTTTTGCAAAAGTATTGCTTGCGAGAGCAATGTTGCTGTGCCCTGCTATGCTATCTAAGTAAAGCTGGCTTTGAAAGCCCAAAACCAATCACCCCTGTGCCTGGTAGATGAAAACACCGACGACTGTATCATATCTGCTAGTAAGTGTTTATTTGTTTATTTTGGCTTTTTTTACAATTTTTGTGTTCATAATTTATTTTTCCTTTAACACGTGAAATCTGGCTGTAAAGCAACTTCTAATAGTTGATTAATATGGAAAGTTTAGCTTTGAAGTTTCTACTTCCAAATGTCCGCTTTCAAGCGGAAAATAACAGTACCATCGGCGCCAAGAAGAAACAATCTTTCTTTGCCACATATACAAACATACCCAAATATATTGTTACCATTCTTTGTTGCATGCTTTTATTTCCATTGATGTTCAAACGCTACCGTAAACCACCAAGTCAACCTAAGGCGTGAAGTTTTACAGTTTTTCACAGAACTTAGGCTCACCATCAGGATTAGGAACTATTTGTGTGCGCCAAAAGGAAGTAACAGTTTATAAATAGTTCAGTTTGAAGCAGATATGAAGCAGTAGAACAAAATTTTGATAAACTAAAGCTATATATTTCAACTTTAAACGAAAACAAGGATGCATTTACAAATTGACGTATGAGCGCTGATATACATTTGCTTACGTAAGCATTTATGCCTTTGTTTATTTACCGTTTATGACTTATCTTGTAGGTGGTCAATAAAATGATGCAAGTACTGTCGTTGCTTTTGCAAATTTAGTTATTGTGAAGCTAACTATGTGGGTCTTACACTAGAGCTTCCGATGCTCGATAGATCAATTACGAAAATTATTCGAGTGCTCTAATATTCGGTTGTCAGAATTCGATTAGCAGAATCGAACAGTCGTCGATTATTCGAAAATTTTGCTCGTTGTCGACTATCCGAATAACCGTTGCTTAGCCGAATGTTTTAAAACTGTTATCGATGTTGATGATCCTTTGCCGCATTTTGATTGGATACGTTCCGGTATCAAGCATCATTAGGGTATAAACTCAAGTATCTTGGTAATGATTTTTTATGACCAGATTGAACCTTATATACCATCCTGTCCCCATTATCTAGATAATTGAGGTACTTGGGGTCGCCAAAACCTCGGCAGCTAAATAAACAGTATTGGCCCCTTTAGGTGAGGTTGAGCAGTTATGAATCCCCTTAAAGAGTTGCGCAAGCCATCGAATTAATTGGGTATATTAGTCACTACTTACGACAGGCATCTCTGCGGCGGGTACATTCTAAGCCCCTACCTTGCGGGGGTAATACTATAGCGTCAAACTTCATATCTCAGATGACCCTACAGTGGTTTTCTAACTCTGTTAAAGAATGAATATTATGTTCGATTTAGATTCGACCATAAACAAAACAAATTTGTATCACAACGCCATTTCTTTGGTTTAGCAAAGCCTTCATCAGTTAATTTCAACATTTTCTGCTTCTTGTGGAATGATATTGGTTGCCTAAGGTTGGCTTCTGATATACACCTGTTCTGTTATTAGATTGCCTTCATAAGTAGGTCCTTATGTCGAGTATATCAAATTGCATTTAAGCGCGCCAAACACAACCCGTATAAAATCTATCGAGAGAGAGGTGCGTGAAGTATCTTTAAAGTCAAAAATATAGGTTTCCGCATTCTGGGGATCTTGCATTATGAGTTTTAATGGAACAATGAACCAAAGGGCTACATACTTCAGTGCAACCACTTTATCTCCACATAGTGCAGCATTTGCTTTGTCTAAAGGCTTTACAATTTTAACTGAATTACAAATCTATTCCCACCTGCACTTTTGAGTATTCTTTGATCACAAAACTTATGAGGTTGCGGTTATGTTGTCACTTACAAAAAACGATTGTTGTAATGCTAAATACATGGCTGATGCACTTACATGGTTATCTTGTCACGTTTTGCCGATTTTTTTGAGGTGAGGACTTTTTATTTAGTCTAGACTATTTCTAGTAAAAATCAAAACAAAGCCGAACATGTATGTTACTTAACTGGCCTTATGTAATCCCTTAATGTGTAATACTGAAAAGTTCCAAAGAAAACCCATTATCTCCGAAATTATCGGAAAGTACTCGGAAGTGATCGCAATACTAGCGCTGACATGTCTTTGAAACCAAACGACATTCGTAGTACGATACTGGCTATACAACTGCATCACCCCGAGTATATTAAGTTTTTGTCACTCAAGTATGTATGTATTAGTAAAAAACATTTAAATTTTTCGTCTAATTAGGTGTATTTAAATTTAACCAATGTGCTATACGCAAAGTGATCCAACAATACATTAAATATTCTAATCACGTATTCCTGGAGCAAAGGTGGGCAAAAATTAAAGATACATCTTTTTGAGTTTCATAGAACTTTTTCGAAATCTGTGTTCAAAGCTTGGCATGTAAGCCGATTGTTACTCATCACATCTCGGCCGATTTTCATCGGGCCTATATCGTGTTATACGACCACGTATCGAAAAGCAATTCACTCAAACGATAGATTAGAAACTATCAAAAGAGTCGGAAAATTGATATTACATTATAGATCTAATGGTACTGGAAGCCATCATTTCTCATATTTCCCTAATCCGATTGCCCATTTCAGAGCTACTGCGATTTAAAAAATTGATTTCGATCACGGAACAGATAACACGATACGGGCATTGATGTGGCAGGTATTTGCGATGACCACAAATGGGTTTCCAAAAATTGTAAAGTATTTAGATTTTGGACCATTTTTGACTATTCACCAAAAAAATTTATTTTTCCTGAAATTATGTTTTTCACATTAGGCTATAAAAACCTCACATATACTGAATGTGATTATAGTGTTCAGAAAATTGTACATAATTTTTTTTGAACATACTATTACCTGATTTCACATCTAGTAATCTAATAATTGAACAGTGATTCAAAAAAAGACGCATTTATGTAACTAGACATACATTCGAATAATAGTAACCCAACGATATCTCTATATATGAAAATCACGTGCCACATTGTTTGTCCGCGATGGACTGCGAAACTACTGAACCGATTTTGAATTTGTTTTGCACCCCATGTGTAGTTTGATATAACTTGAAATATAGGGTAGTTTTATCTCAGTTTATAGTGGTAATATCATTTTATTGCAAATTTTTTTATATGTTTATACTTAATAATAAAATATTGCGTATACGCATCTGCCCTCATATTTTCAGGTGGTGCGGATCTCTGGTGTTTAATTAAACAAGCATAAAAAATATTATAGCGAATGATATCAAGTATAGCACATCAACAGGCCCGTCGAGAGGGGGAGGGGGGATGGGGTGACTACCCACGGAACCCGGGCTTCTGAGGGGGTCCGCGATTTAGAAGTACTAAGACATTTTTTTTAATTCAGGAGAGTTTTAGTTGTTCCATGTGCCATTTTTAAGCCGAATTTCAAAAGCAACGAATATCTGCATTTAGTTTTAATATTATAGTGAAGTGTAAAAATAAAAATCTATATATATAAAAAGAAAGGCTAAAAAGTGTTAGTTGGTCTCCGGTGTTTGAAGAGAGGCGTCGGTCGATTCTGGTCAAACGTGGACCCGGGTACCCCTAGAATGTGTTTATAGAATATGGATAACAAATGAAAGCTGTTGATGAGTGCTTTAGTACAGGTAATATATTATACCGCTGGGTGACTAGGGTCTCGAGATATAGGCCAAAAGTGGACCCGGATACCCCCTGAATGTGTGGGTATATGATATCAAATGAAAGCTGTTGCTGAGAGCTCTAAAGTAATTTTCATTGTGATATTCGATTTAGTGGCATCAACCTGGCAAAACTGATAAATATGCATGCGAAGACGAATAGAGACATGAATTAATAATACACACATACCTATTTACATATTTCCTATTCGATTTGCCTGAAATTTGGTGTTAATTTGCCTATATTAGTATTTACGATCTTTTTTCCGAGAAGTAGACCAGAGACGGACTGCGATGGGGATTAGGACTAGGACTGGGACTGAACTCGGAGTGGGACTGGGACTGGGACTAGAACAAAAGAGATATACTGAGAGATAGATAGAATGAGACGAAGATGGAGATAGATGAAGCGAAAAGACGGAGGGAGGAGTGAATAAAGAGATTAGGAAAAATGTAAGAGGGCGAGGGCGGAGTTAGACGGAAAAAGCTTTTTAAAAATGTATGCAGATAGGTAAAATTTAGTGCAGAACAGCGTCTGCGGGTCTGCTAGTAATCTAATAGATTCAACTATTCGAATAGTGAAATTCGATTTATAAAAATTTATCCAAAATCAATAATCGAATATTCGTTTAATTAATTTTTCGAATATTTTAAGATCACTAGGTTACACAACCTCTGAAATACATCAAGCATGAAGTATATAACGGAATAATATTTTATTTTTACCTCTGTTACTCAGCGGTCGTTTATGTTCGTGCGTGCACTGCATTTCAGCTATGTAGGTGTGCTTTTTTTTGACAATAAAGAGCATCGTTTGCGTGTGTCGCTTGTAAATGTATATAACTGTAGTTGCGAGCGAATTTATTATTTTGTTTATATACAGCGAGACAATAACAGGAGAAGTGCAACAATAACGCATCGTTTCTGTGTTATAGACAAACTTTTAAAAAGAGGTAATATAACTTAACGAACATCAACTTTTAACTTGGCGCCTGATTTTATCTATGATTTATGTCTGTATTTTCTAGACAATTTTTGTCTGAGGCATGATAAAAGCAGGATAAGATCCAACCGTTTCCTATATTATGGTCGTTTTTAACATGATAAATAAATGCAAGGTACGATTACCACCGAAGAGTTTTTAGGCCGAGCTGCTCTGCAAATGGAGTCGTGACAGTTTTTAATTTTCCCTACAAGTTGGCCAGATGGAACCTACATGTTTATGACAACTCTGAATTTTCAGATAGCAGATTTTGATGTCAGAAATACACTCGGAGTGCTTGCTAAATAACTTCAAAGCCCGACCCCGCTTAGAAACACTTTTTTCTAATTGAAAAAATTTGTTTTTAAATTTTGATTTTACTTTGCTCGGAAGTTGAACTCAGGTCGTTTTTACCCTATGAAAAAAAAGCAGAGAAAGAGGGCGGCTCCTTCTGGAGAGGATCAGATGGTAAACGAATTGAATTCCCTTGGTGTGAACAAATTCACGCTAGTTAGCCAAACGAAGAAGCGACTACAGCTTTGTTGGATGGCCATAACCTTAAAACGGGTTAAGCGCTGTTGTTTTTGTTGTAGCGATAAAGACACTGCCCGAAGGCCTTGGGTGTTATCGATGTTGATAGTCCTTTGCCGGATGCAGATTCGGTACGTTCCGGTAGCAAGCACCATAAAGGTACCAGCTCGCCATCTCGTGAACGATTTGGTATGACCACATGAAACCTTCTAGGCCATACCGCCCTCCCACCCCCTAGATGCATCATGAGTAACGGGGTCGCCAGAGCCACGGCTGTTAATGAAACAGGATTCGCCACGGGTAGGTGAGGTTGACAATTGGGTTGGAGAAGCTATATATTGCGCTGCGAGCCCTTGAGAGATTGCGCTACACAACCCCTTGAATCAGTTTGGTATTTTAGTCGCCTCTTGGGACAGGCATACCTACTGCGGGTATATTCTAGGCTCATAACCTGCTGGGGGTAAGGTTAAGCGTCGATTACGTTAGTAAGTAAGTTATGCTAAATCCAGTATTTGAGTTAGCACTAATCAAGGTCGAAGCAACTATGATGCAATGATTTTCGCCAGTAGACAAAGAGCAGATGAAAGTTTAAACATTTGGACATTGGGATGCACTGATTAAGAAAGGATAAAAGAACTTAATTTATTTGTTTTGTTATTTTCCAGCAGGGTGGATAACTGATGTATGTATATTGGAACGTCATACCTTATCAAATTGGAATTCGAGATAAACCGATTTTGGCATGTTCGCATAATCAGTGTCATAAGGAACGTTGACACTGATGATGGCGCAACGCCGAAACTCGTTTATCTCGGAACCAAATTTGACAAGGGATGACGAAAAATCGTATATATATACAAAAAAAAACTTCCTTGGCCCAAAAAACGCATATGTAATTCAAAAAATCTTAAGATACAAAAGTAAGATTAATAAAACTATCTGCAGATCATCCAAAAGGAACCCCAAATAATCACATTCGTTCAGGCTTCATGTGAGTCCTTCACACCAACACATACAAGTTAACATTCTGCTGTTGTGAGTTTGCACTTTGCATAAATAACAAAGCTTTGCGGTATTATTCGTATGTGTTGTTGGTGTAATGCGGTTGATGGTATGCACGGCAGGTGTTGCCGGCTCAAGTTGCTATTTTTACCACATTTGCCGCACATTTATGGCGCAACATAACTTCATGCGTTTTTCAGTCGGATAAATTCACTCATAAATAGTGCGAAATGTACAACAACAAAATCTATTGCAGTAAATAACTTCTAAAGTAGCAACAACCACACTGGTAAATAATGGCATTATTTAAAGAGGATGTACACATACACACACACATAAAATAAATATACATTCATACGTAGTTCCTGAGAAAGACGTTGCCCCACGAAAACCAATTTTGTGATATAGTGGACCACACCGTGCCTCAAATTCCAGCTTTTTGTGAGAGGTACTAGATAGCACTGAGACTTGTTCATAGACTTGTCAGTTAGCTTCAAAGGTACCCTTCGATAGCGTTTAGGCTTTACGGAACTCTTTAGAGTCGGGCTTTTTGACTCATAGGCTTAGGAGCCCGCATCTCTGCCTTTTCGGCATATATTTGATGATCAGAAAATGCTTAATGTGCATCCCAATACCGGATCACCTCGAGTATAAAACAAGGTTTTAACATAAAAAGGCGCACTGCTGTGGCGAAGCGAATTATTACCGCTAAAACCTTTCACGACGATAACAAGCAGAAGCTTCCCAAGCTGGGATAGAATAAACTGTAATAAGCGATGATTTAGACCTATATACATAGCGAGGGCAGCGTGGATTTTACGAAATCGAGGAGGGAGCGCTGAACGTGAAGAGCATAAGATAACAACTACCAGCGATAAAAGAACGTGCACCTCAAAAGCTTAAAAGCAGAGCGACGAAGAAGTTCCAATAGCGAGATGCAACGCATCTTGAGACTGTAAGGCAGAGACGGGAGGCATTGATGTTTTATCAAAAGCAGCAGTGGGACGGACAAAGTGTCTGATAAGGAAAAGATATTTAAAAATTATGCTCTGCCCCTGTGACTCCTTTGTCCTCAGTGGGTGGATGACAAGCGAAGTAATCCTTGAATGTGGCGCTTATTGATAAGAAGACCTACGTCTACTGAACTTCGAACGTTTCATAACGTTTACAAAACTAACCCATTCTGTCTCTGGAAATTACTATAGCTTCGACACATAAGCAGTTTTTCATATAGAACAGTTTAACACATACCTATGCATTATGAGTAGATTGCACGTATTTTTATGGAGAATGGTAGAATGAGCGACACTGGCGTCATCTGATATTAAAAAGTAGCCAACTCCCCAATTTTGTTCCAAGCAAATCATAAGAAGAGAATTTGACATTTGCTTTGGCTAAAGGTGTTGGCACACTTTGCAAGTGAAATTATTTTTCCCGTTGTTGGTAAATTTTCTAACATTTTTCACAATTAAAAACTGCAATATAACAATCGAATACGACACAAAATATGTTAGCGAGTATTTTTGATGTATAGGGAGAATGTTTACAACAGTGCTTCGCGAAATTTTGTATGTAAATGGGCAAGCGTAATAAAATTCAATTGCCAAGTCTGCAGTTCCTTCATATTTACAAACGCAACATGTTGGTTGATTGTGGCGATGTTATTGAAATGCACAGCTTGTGTTAAACGCATCTATATGAAAAATGTCATTGTACAGCGGCCCTTAGACTTTTAACGTTTACGTAATACGCGTAATGAGATAGTGTTGTTTCGTTTCATCAGTCCCATCGTTCGAGGGTACACGGAGAGTGGGAAAAAATGTGAGCATTCAATACGCACATAAGATGTTTACTGCTTGAAAAACAAGCGAAAACTGTTTTACTGCTTGCTTGCTGAATCTCAGTCGCTGCACTCACACGACATGTAGATGACGTTGAGTAAATTCCCGAAGCACTACGAAGCTCTTGAGGTTATCTCTGATGCATAAAATACATGTAGCAGTTACATACATACATATGCATAGTTCTGTTAAGCTATCAAATGTTATTATTCTTGTTTTAGCTGCGTCGCGTCGCCTTGCCTGAAACAAGGCAAGCACTGATACTTTCACGCTTGTCCTTTTAAACCATGAGCGTACGCGTTGGCTTTAAAGCGATGTACTTTGCTTGTATTTTGTCAACTTTTCTGAAAATATAAAGAAAAAAGCTTGAGCACTACGCTGAGATATCGAGAAAAAGACGTGGATCCTGAATCAGTGCTGCGTCAAACGGATCCTCTCAAGGCTTAGGAGGAGTTCGGTCGACGCATTTGTTTGTCCCACCCCACCACCTTCTTCGTGACTCTACGCCCTTCTAACGGCCTTTCGGTTGTAAGGCTTTCGACGACCTCTTAAACGTCACCCGCTTCTTGCATGTTGCTATTGCTATTCTCTGGCCTTCTCTTCCCGAGGCGGGAATGCTGTATTGTAGGTTCCTTTGTAAGACTCGCAACACCAGTTTGTTTGTTTATACTCCTCCAATGCCTCCGTAGTGAAATCTGCAACCTCATGATTTCCCCTTTTTTTGGGCTTTCGGGGTCCACGTTGGTTGACCACTGCTCCCAAGCGTTGAACAATCTTTAGTGCTGCACGATAATGCGAGATAGCTCTCTACTCTCTCCGCTCTGTATCACTCCAATTTACTGTTTGGATTCACCGCCCTTTCCATCATTGAGTTCGTTTACTCTCCACTACTTTCGCCCCCCGAGTTAGGTGCATCACTCATAGCGCTGTTGTCCTCTTTGGCTTGCGAGCTCGTTCTCCCTCTTTCATTCTCTTGTCTTCCTGGGCTAGGACACCGTTCTCACTTTTCATAAAAATTTTCACCATAGGACCATGAGTTGTTCATATTGGCTGTACTTAATACTAAATAGGGCCATAAAACCATCCGCCACAGCAGCGCTACTTAAGGCCATCGTTACTTTTAGAGGCGGCCCGTTATCTAGAAGGGTCTGTTGGAATACAGCCGAATGTTGCTCTTGTCTGCAAATCATCCAATAAGCACGGACCGCATAGCACCCTGGATTAGGAGTGGTTGACAGTTCTTGATCACCGATATCCGCCGCCCCTCTATGAGACCGAACGGTGAAGATGTAGTCCCTTAACCGCTCACCCACATAGTTCGGCTAAGCCCCCATACCATGGACAAGGTGCAAAGCCTCTAGGGTATTAAGCCATAGTGAGCCAAATTTTTTGGTGAATATATCCGCCTGTATATGTATGTTTGTGCACGTGGAATGCACTTAACAACAATGAAGTGGCAGTCAAGGCAAGCACGAGAAACTATAACTAAAAAGAAAATTATCTTCTTCTATAATTTAAGCAGCATCAAACGCTAGAATGTTTGCAAGAACAGTAAGCTTAACGCGAGCTTTTATTTGTGAGCAATGCAATCATTCTGCGCTCACATGTGAAATAATGCTTGCCGTTGCCATTACCTACCATTGTGTTGCTCCATTTCCGCATTTAATTTTTTCACAACTTTCAAGTGGCATATAAAATTTACATTCAACTTGTCGAGGGATTATATGCAGTCACTTTTTGTATTGCTTTGCATTATCCTCACCACACACTTTTATGTTGACACCCGCACAAATGTGGTTTGAGTGTGACAAAAAATTTAAACAGGCGTGTTAAGTCGGCTTGCGCAGAGTTTCTTTAAGGAGAATTTAGCAAAAAAAAGCTTCGAAAGTTAGCAAACTATAATTCTGTTTATTGGAAAATATTGATAAACTTTGGCTAAATATAAATTAATAAACTTGAGAGCTAATACTGTAGAGATGGTAATTTGGGGAATAAGCGGAGGGTAATTGTTGTAGCAGTTTTAACAGTGTTGAACCATTGCAATATACCTGTAAGAGGCGTAGATTCTACATTACAATTGAAAAGATAGTTGGTGTCATGTGGGGACACATCACATGCAGGTTATAAGTACATTATGTATGTATATCGTGGCTGATTCTGGACAATTAAGCGTCCAACCTATTACAGTATCCAGAAAGAAGTTGGGCCGAAGTGACTCTTACCTCCCTAGGCAGTCTGCTTTCTTCTTCTCCAAGGGTTAGATATATTGATGACGGGATTCACCGCCCGCGACCTAGCAAAGGTATTTACCGATTATGTGCGGATTAGGATTAAAACCTCTCTATGCTTATCTGGATCGTATGACTGCATGGGCAGGTTCCGGATCTCATATAAGTACGTACGAAGATGTTCCTCTTCCTTCTGTGAGGTAAGGCTAGTTGTTTGCTGGGATGTCCAGATTTGTGACAATTCAGCAAGAACTGTTTGTTCAGCATTTCATTATGCCATTTAATGTTGAGTGCTTCTCTCTCACCATGCTGATGATGTTCAGGGTTCATAAGAGGATATGCCGTGTATGTTCTGAGTGCAGAAATTTGGTAGGCCTACAGCAATTTCTGGTGCGTGTTTTCTAGACCAGGTGACCAGACTGGCGACGCATAGCACATGAGCGGCAAATTGAAGTTGCTAACAGCGTTTCCCTTTCCCCCAAGTCTTGCCAGTAGGCTATTTGAAAATTTTGTTGCAACTTTATACTTTAAATAAAATTTCGAGTTTCAGAGGCATGCGTCTACAAGGTCGCGCGAGGTGAAGAGAATGAAAAGACTGGAGAGATATCTTTTTATATAGGAAACTAATTTGTCTTTTGAATGGCCAAGTCCTGTTGCCATTATCGCGCAGTCGTTGGCATGAAAAAGGATAATAACTCATTCGATTGGGCAACGCAGCTTTAATATGTAGAAATTAAACAGAAGGGGTGATAGAACACCTACAAGTGGCAACCCTTGTTTAATTCTCACAGATTTTGAGGTTTCGCTGTCAAATGGAACCTGTGTTTACCGACCATTCATATTCAGTTCATCATTAAAGACAAGAGTTTAAGTAAGAATCTTCTCTGTTTCGGTGTCTTGGAGTTGTGTTCCGTAGTTAGCAGTGTTAAAAAGATTACAATGTAAAGTGTCAGTGGAAAGCACTGCAAGGGACATAACAAGAACAAGTACCGTATCTTAATGCGATAGTTCTGTGATAGTTCCGAGCTATTGTAATCGTGGGAGGGAGTTGTAGGTATTAACAGTAGTGAGTTTCCATCAAGTTATATCCATTTGAAAATTACCAAAATTAACTTCAAACCAAATATTACTTTAACTTTTGAGAAAATAACGATTCTCAAGTTGATATCCAATATCATCCTACAAGTATGCTAACAATTTTTAGCAATTTTATAAAATTTATTATATGAAAAGTTGATCTCATACATCATAAAAAATATTTAATATTTTTAGAAATATTTTGGAATTTTTTCGAAATTATTTTTGGTTTTATTTCGAGATCAATTTGGGAATATTTTATTCATAATTTTGTGAAAATTTCCGGATTACTTCATTACTTTTTGAGATCATTTTGGAGAAAACCAAGATCATCCTCAAGCAGAAATCAGCTTTATTTCGGGACTATTTGTGCGAATAATTCGGGATGATTTCGACAAAATTTTGAGATCGTTTCGTCATGATCGGCTCAGTTTTTTAGAATTTGTTTTTGGTATTATTTCGAGGTGAATTTGGGGAGTATTTTGTGGATAATTTTGTGATCATTTCGGGATCATTGCATGACTATTTTTAAATTAATGTGGCAATATCCAAGATAATTCCGAGGGAAATTACTGCAATACCAAGACTATTTTGAAATAATTTCGGAATTATATTCGGTACTGTTTCGGGATTGTTTTGAATTTTTCCGAAATTGTTTTCGTTTTATTATAATTGTTATCAGTATTACTTCATGGCTATTTTGAGAACAATTAGATCATTAACCAGCAGAAGTCAACTATATGTCTGAATTACTTTCCAAACTAATTCAGGATAATTTTGGAACCATTTTGAAGTTTTTTGGAGATTTCGGAAAAATCGACGTACGTTATTTTACGTCAAATTGTGATTAATAATATTGAAATTACTAAGGAGATTATGAAAAAAAAATTGTGTTGTTTTTGTTCACGTTATAAAGGTGGAATAAACTGCGCGAATTCAAGAAGCGCATTCATTTAAGCACGAACTAGGAATTTGATGTAGCTACAAACCAACTTAAAGTTAGTTTGTAACTAACTAACGTACACTATTATCCGTTTTCGTTAAATAGTCATTAGTTGTATATTGTACTTTAAAAATATTAAATTGCATAAAACCTATTCATAAAGAGTAAGCCAACAACACTGCAGAGCATTTGTATATGAATATATATATAACATGTTTAGAGCGAAAAACTAAATATTGGCAGCAGATAGCAATTGAGATAAAGTTGTACAACAACAAGAAGTAGCATTGATCGACAAAGTTTTTCAACAGGTCGATCATTGTAGATGTGCTACAGGTTTTAAGGGCTGTATCTTTGTTTAAATTTTTCGAAAATTTTTCATATACATATATCCAAGCAATCAGAGGAACATTTATTTTTATTATTGTGTGCACTAGGAAAACCGATTATCTTTACTTTTGAATCACTCCTCGAATAAACTGATTTGCGGCGTTAAAAACTAGGTATTGCATTTTATTTATTTTGTATTTGTTATATTTTCCAGGGCTTTGGTACAGTTCTGGGCCGGCGTACCATCACTCATATCACATTCTTAACTAAAAACGGACGGGACTGTCTTCGGCATAGCCGACAATTATCTTATCCCATTCGTAATATCGGCTGTATAAGATGTGAAATATATAGTGAACAGATGTACATACCTAGATTATAGATTTTTAAGATAAACATAAAAAAAAACAAGTAAAGGTGTCTAAGTTCGGGTGTAACCGAACATTATATACTCAGCGTGAGCTTCAATTGTACATTTCATTTCCGATAAATTACTTTTCTGCATAACACGTGGCACCGCCCGTTAAAAAATTTCTCCCCATTTCCTCTAACAATAAAACTTCATAAGTGAAACATCATTAATTCAAAACTATTTTTTGCTAAGTAAGCTTATTATTCTACTCTGCGACCCTTTTAAAACTTTTTATACTAAGGCCGTGGGTTTTAACCGACAGTCATTTTTTACTGGAAATATTTTCTGCATAAGGAAAACATGTATACACAATTTCATTAATTTTTCTTCGATTAGGCTCCCGAAACATAGAAAATTTGCTGTACCATAAAAGGCGGCGGTGCCGCGCCCATCTTCAAATTTTAAAAATTTTTCCTATTTATTGTTG